>JAQBSW010004648.1:0-66605 GCA_029291075.1 Eudiplozoon nipponicum
CCACCACCCGCGCAATCAATTATTGTTATATTGTATTGCCTATATATGTATATGTGGCGAAAGCTGCAAACAGTTAATGTTCGTGACTGCATAGAAATTGTGCAGCCGACATTTCCAGTCAAGTTCAATGTATGCGAGACTGCTAGAGGTGAGAGCCGCATATCTAAATTTGATTTCCATATATATTCAATGCGGTTTGATCCTCGATAGTCAGTTTGCCGTCGTACTCTGATGATGATCATGGAAGGTCGAAACGCGTCAGTGCGTTGCGGCTGGCGGTAGTTTTGTTATGCTGTTCGACGACTGGTTAAATACAATGGGATTGGTGTTTACTTCAAGCTCGCAAACTTGATTTAAAGAATTGTTACCACCACCCGCGCAATCAATTATTGTTAAATTGTATTGCCTATATATGTATATGTGGCGAAAGCTGCAAACAATTAATGTTCGTGACTGCATAGAAATTGTGCAGCCGACATTTCCAGTCAAGTTCAATGTATGCGAGACTGCTAGAGGTGAGAGCCGCATATCTAAATTTGATTTCCATATAAATTCAATGCGGTTTGATCCTTGCTAGTCAGTTTTCCGTCGTACTCTGATGATGAACATGGAAAGTCGAAACGCGTCAGTGCGTTGCGACTAGCGGTAGTCTTGTTATGTTGTTCGACGATTGGTTAAATTCAATGGGATTGGTGTTCACTTCAAGCTCGCAAACTTCATTTAAAGAAAAAAATTACGTTTATTTTTTAGAATAAAATTATGACAAAAAATCTATAAATCTTTACAGTTTCTTCAAGCCAAGTTTGCAAGCTTCAGCCAGGCACAACCTTTATTTTACCACAACGAAGCAAAGCTACAGTCAGATGTGCGATTCCTTAGACACAGTTGGATTGATATTTATCGAAAGCTAAACGAAAACATAAGTTTATATATTACTTAAAATGGCATGAAGTATGCGGCACGGATGGCACAATGTATTGAATTTAAGACTCAGAAGCAAATGTACTTTAGTTCGAGTCTGGTCCTCGACAATTTTGGACAGTGCCTGACGAACTACTGGATGAATTGCACTTGCTATTAGATAAAATGTTTAATTTTACTGAGAGCATGCACGCATATATATATGCATATATATATATATATATATATATATATATATGCATATATATATTCATATATATATTCATATATATATATGCATATATATATGCATATATATAGATATATATATATATGCATATGTATATATGCATATATATACATATATATATACATATATATATAACATACATATATATATTTATATATATATATGCATATATATATGCATATATATATATATCATATATATATATATATATGTGTGTATATATATGCATATATATATATATATTTATGCACGTATGTATGTATGTGAGTGTGCTTATATGTTCAAAATTTATAAGTTAATGAAATAAATGATAATTGCACGCTGTGCTCAACTTCCACGGCGACGAAGACGAGTTGCCGGTTCTAGACCACCTTCTTCCGCGTTCAAGTACTGGTCACAGCAGTTCTTACTACTAATGATGAGTCTACATTGAGGACGAAACCGGTATTGCTGATTAATTGCATTTACCAAATTCTGCAATAGGTACTTTAAATATGCATACATAACAAAATACCAAGAAAATTGGCCTGACTTTCATGCTCCTTCAGTCGGTTTGCCTTTCTTCTTTGTTGATGGTCTGATTTCGATAGAAGTCGATGCATTTCAATTAAATTAGTAGTAGCTGACCACAATATAATAGTGGTTTTCATTGCAATTATAGTCAATAAAATAAGGTTTATTGCTTTATTGCTAGCAAAGCAAGACCGTCCAGGTAAAACCATTTACCACATCAAAAATGCGTATAACATAGGTATTTTTTTTATTTCTCGAACATCGATTACAACGTTTACATTTTTCTCCTTGGTGATATTTCAAAAACAGATTTTTTAGAACACAAAGCTGATTTACAGTAATTTGTGATAAACAAGTTCAAAGGCTTTCGTAGCTATCACTCTTACGCAGTGATCCCATATGTATGAAATATATCACACCACAAAATAGGCGGACACCATCGGAATAAGGTATTAAATTTAAGGCACAAAACCATTCAAATCACCAAACCATAATATTGCGAAACGGTTAAGTTTGTCTTTATATTTTTAATTATATTAAATTACATGAAAAGGTAGATTGCCAAATATTAATAAACTATCGTGGCCCAGTGCAAATTAATAGTTATAACGGGCCCACTGTAAAAGCCGTGTCAGATTTTAGAAGTTAATTTTAAAACATTTTTTGTGTTGTACATGCATAAGGAAAGACTGGCCGAAAAACATTTTGGCATATAGCTGAATATTGCATGCAATACGTGACTTTATGTGCTTTGCTGAATTGTTGCAAGTTGCTTCAACAAACGCAACCTGGTATAAATCCTGGTCGCGGCACTTCTGACAGCAACGTGATGGGTTACAAATGCTGAATATACCAGCGTAGTTGGTGAATTGAATCTGCTTCCTTATATGAAGTTTAATTTGCACCAAAACAATATTTATGTACTTAAATTTGAGTATGCGATGTCGTATGCATACGTGAGTGAGTTTGAATAAAGCTTTACGGAAGTTAATATCTGAACCAGAAAGGTCAACTTTTTTAAAGAGAAGATTTGCTCTAACATATTTAACACATTTTTTCATTTAAGGAAAAAGTATATCTTGAGTAATTAATTTGTTACACGTCTAAGTTTGCTCATGATTTGAAAGGACAATTTTTTTTAAATTAAACAGTATAACAATATTCTCAAACGGATAAATCTATTGAAAACATTTTCATTAACTAGAAATATACTTCATATAGAAACGAAGTCACAATCAGTATTTTATGCGCTTTTGTTTTTAAAAGAAGCTGATCACTGAGAGCCATTAGCATGCCACCAACGAATAATATCATATTCAAGCCAGTTGAGACAACATGGAAACGTAATCAATCACAATTGCGAGTAAGGTAAAAATATCGCTATCAACTAAGTGTGTAGAAGAATAAAAAAGCTTTTATTTCCACGGTAGCCATGATTCTCAAGTAAGCATAAAGCATTGGGCAGACAGTAGAAATATTCTAGCCAAATGTCCAGTGTGTCTCGGTTGCTATATCAGCTCACTCAGATTAAAATTCTGCATAGGCAAAATTTAGATTAGTTTATTTATTGTTTATATTGACGATTATATTAGGATAACGGTAATGTATTTACCAATCCATCGAGTAATCAAGAATTCAGTAGTATATATATATATATATATATATATATATATATATATATATATATATATATATATATATATTTATAATTAGGAAGAAAGAACACATTAATAACAAAGTGGATAAAGGCCATTTATTTCGTGAATACTAATCATCTCTTATACAATCATACATATTTATACATTTTGGGTTTTCAATTGATTATGCTAGTGGTAACAAATCTGACTCGTTTTTACTTCTGCTTCTTGTTTTGGCTAGTTGGTAAGTGTGTATGCGTTTGTGGGATGTCTGAGATTTGGTCATTATTGTTTTGATGGCTTGAGAATTAACCAGTTTTGCGCATTGTTCACTATTACATGTACGAGTGCTATTTTTCCCAGTGTAGTTGATCGTTTCACATTGTTGCGCAAATTTATAATTTCCACATGGTAACAGCGCCAGTGTGGATTGCAGTGTTAAACGCTCATATTGTTTGGAAAATTCTGTCACCGTATGCGCCTCTGTTATTTCCACTTCAGTTTGTTGCCAGATCTCAGACATCACTTTGCAATACTGCGAGAATGACCTTTACATGCAAACACGCATACACACAAACACAAACACAAACGCATACACACTTACCAACTAGCCAAAACAAGAAACAGAAGTAAAAACGAGTCAGATTTGTTACCACTAGCATAATCAATTGAAAACCCAAAATTTATAAATATGTATGATTTTATAAGAGATGATTAGTATTCACGAAATAAATGGCCTTTATCCACTTTGTTATTAATGTGTTCTTTCTTCCTAATTATAAATATACTGTGTAACATTAAAAGGCATGGACATTATATATATATATATATATATATATATATATATATATATATATATATATATATATATATATATATATATATAGGATGTTATTGACTTACAATAACATAAAAATGATCATTTTTTTCATTTACACGGTTAAAATGTTTTGAAACTGAAATTGAAAATGTTCTCGCACACAATCGCTGACAGTATTTTATGGTGAGTCCGAGTTAAGCGACAAAAATAGTAATAAATCACGAGTAACAAACGTGAATATGTGGGCTTCTTCGGCTACGATAGATTTTATTGAAAAATAAATTTTGATTTTCTGACTTTGTAATCAGTCTAACAGATAATTTTGTACGCGTTTCAAACGCATTTCATCAAGTTCTTGCAACCAGGATGGTTAAAGTGGGCAAAAGCCTTTGACATAGCAAACATTAAAAGCAACATAATTTCTACAATGATTTTATTCTGGTAATAGTGATCTATTTAAACATCAGGTTAGATTGTAATTTTTTCGCCCAAGCAACTTGATCTAAATAGCGGGGCATATCATTGGAGCATAAATGTTGTACCTTTATTTTAGTTTAGTTTTAGTCGTACTTTTTAGTTTTTTGTCAGATAAGCTATTAGTTCTGTATTTACCTGATAAGTAGATGAAAATAACCCGATTTGTCCGGACTCCAGAAGCGGCAACAACAAAATATATCAAATTTGAACGAAAAGCAAATCTTTTTTAATTCATGTTTGATAAAATGGGAACTATGTTTCACTCAAATTTAGCCAAATTCTTACATGGTTACTGAAAGACTGAATACGAGCAAATGCTAAATTGTGAGATCGCCATAACATTATTGTTTGATTGATATAAAAATATTTTCAAACAATGCTTTAAATGTTTCATGGCAATAAAAACGTTTTCATATTCCATTAAATTACAGCGAGGCAACGAGATAAAAATAACTTCACGTGCAGTCTCACGAAACAGTGAATTTTTTTTTCATTTGAAGGAGAAACATGAAAGTAAATTGAGAGAAGTGAAAATTTTGTCGGCTTACAGTAGTGGCCAAAAATATGGCAAAGCATTCCTACAAATTCAGCACGAATAGGTAAAGGTCCATTACAGGTAAGAGTATTCCAATAAGATTGAAAATGAAATAAAACATGTTTTGTGTATTATATGTGTTTAGTACATAGAAGCAAGTAGTTGTTTTACTAAATATAACGCTAGATATATTCATTTTAATAATTCATTTATGATGTTCTTGGGAGAAATTAATCTCAATTTATATGAATAAGTTCATCTAAAACCTAGACAATATTTCATTTGCCAACAAAAAAGAATATTTACATTTTAAAAAGTAATCGTCAGTTCAAATTTAACTCATACGTTTGATTATTCTATTTTATATTATCTAAGTTATAAGCCATTTAAAATTCAGCTATTTCTGTGTATTTGTAACGGAAATGGAAAGACACATTGCGTAACACAGAACAAATGAAAAGTTCTCCTTAACTAGATCTCAACAGAATTGCATAGTCACAATTGCTCAAAAACCTTAATTTGATATGTATTTTATCTTAGAGAATAACAAAAATCTGATAAATAGAAATTCTAAGATCTCCCTGTTCTAGAAGAGAATTACTTAAAAAGAGAATTAAAAAATATGAGAAATAGAAATTCTAAGATCTCCCTGTTCTAGAAGAGAATTACTTAACAAGAGAATAAAAAAATCTGAGAAATAGTAATTCTAAGATCTCCCTGTTCTAGAAGATAATTACTTAACAAGCGGGTGTCCCGACTGATTTATTAAAACAAATATTATAAATAAACAACAAAATTAAGAAATTAAGGCGCCTAACAAAAGCACTATATATATATATATATATATATATATATATATATATATATATATATATATATATAGGCAATTTGACCTAAAAAGTAGACGCAGCATATAAAATAGTTAGTCAACTATATAAAAAAGCAATGAATATTAGAATACTTAGTAAGGAACTGATGTGGTTTACAACAAAATGCCGACAAACAAAAATGCAATAGATAATCTCACTATAAACGAACAAATTAAAAAAGCATCCTTACACATTCTATAACTGGTGAATGCCATATAAAGGTAGGACAGGTCGATACATAAATTCGCGAATTCTAGAGCATTTAAGACTAGAGAATAATTTTTTTCCGCAATAGCCGAGCATAATGTTGAAAAATTCCACACAATGCAGATATTCGGATGCTTCAAAAACGATATAAAAATCAGCTTCTCATTAAGGAATCAGTTAACTGCAATATTCTTACTCAGCAGTTAAGTCAACAAGGCAATTTGTACACGAATTTAGTATGAACTGATGTATTTTTGTGCAAGTGGGAAACTCTACATATCAGCATTTCGCCACTTGTTCGTCGCTCATTATGTTAATATGTTATTCACTTTAATCCCATTTAATTTTCTAGATTTATTATCGGAATTACAAGATCTTTCAATCAAGTTAAAATCTAGAATAAAGAAAATGGCATTTTTTAACAGTTTTGCAATCTTGTTTATAATAAAGCTGCGCTTCAATACACAAAATATTTCTGCATTAATAATACAATTATTATTATTGTACATTTATTAAGCTTAAAACCTTCTATGTATTTGAACTTATATGAAGAATTTATTGATATTACCTTAAAAAATTAGTTAAATTTGATTGCAGCATATATATTCTTCGTTGTTATGTCTTACTAAACGACGTGTTAATCTATCCGTTTAATAAATTCATTCACTTTTATAACATATTTTTACTTCATTTTCACCTATCAAATAAATAAGAATAAAAATTCCAGACATTACTTTTATCTTTATTTAGAAATTATTTTTTAAACAGAGTACTAATTTGAACAAAATGAACAAAAAATGCCCAATAAATTTGACAAATAAGAGAAACTATTTTGTTAGTAAAGTTAGAGAATTTTAAAACTAAGGCAGGCTTATTAATCAGCTTATTTGAAACTAGTGAAGTATATTAAAATGATAACAAGAAACGCATAAATATATAAAAAATAAGCAAAATCCCAACGAGATCGTATTATAACAGAACATCATATTTAGTAATGGCTTTTATTTTAAATTACGAAATGACCTACTTATGAGGTAAAAGTAAAATATATTTTAGGCGCAAAATTATTCGTAAAGTGCCAATTTGCACAAAATGTATTTCTTTTTGGTTAGCGAATTCAAGAAAATACTTAAATAATTGATAATAAACATGATAGAGAAACAGATACGGATTATAACATTATTGTAACATATTTCAGCTTAGTTCATGAAAAGTCCACCAGAAAATTAACTGTTGATTAGGATAGGTTGTTGCCTAGTTGAATTGAAAGACTATATGAAGGTAATATAAATAATAGTGAAGTCACAAAACATTTGGCAAGTTATGCAAACACCGGCAACATAATTTAGTTCCAATTGTGTATGCGACAATAGTTGAATTTTGATAAATTTTTACATCGTTAATAATAATGGGAACATAGTTAGAACAAATACAACTTGAAACATTTCATAGCGATAAACACTAATATCCCAGTCATGGTTAAAATTCAGCAAGCACTGAAGGTTTTCCATATATATATATATATATATATATATATATATATATATATATATATATATATATATATATATATATATATATATATATATATATATATATATATATATATAGTAGGTAAAGCTGTTTATGTTGCACGTTCAACACGATAAATAAAAATTGCAAAATAAAACTGAACAAAAGAGAAAATCTGCATCAATTGCAGTTTAAAACCTATTCAAGTGCACTGGTCTACATAAGGTAATCGATCAATAAATACATTATTGAACAGAAACAGGACTTAATCAATTGGAACACAACTGTTCAGATTTAATAACCAGAAAAGGAAGAAAAATAACACTATTAATTGCACAAACTACGAAAGACAGTAGAACTTGCAGTGCTTTCGTTATCAGCACTATGTGCGACGAAAGTTAAATCTTGAATTAGAAATAAATGTATATTAATATAAAAGTCAACAAGATATTCGACATAAAAAAACAATAAATAAGTAACTTGGTGGAATTTACTAAAACTCATTTTGATTTCACTATTATAAGTGCACTTAAAATTTCTGTAGTAAAAATTACAGTTAATAGCATACAATGTGTATACCATGATGATTTATAATGCAATGTTTTATGAAATCCTAGATTTACCGTGTATATATATATATATATATATATATATATATATATATATATATATCTGCGTGAAATTTTATACCTTCATGGAAACATTTCAATAACATCACGCAAATGAATTTATTATTAATATAAATCCATATAAAAATATTAATGGCTATTGGATAAATTTAAAACGAAATAATTTGAATAATGAATGGGTGCTAATGCCGACAGTTGTGTAACCTTTTTACTATTAATATCATGAACTTTTAACATCAGATATTACAAAATATTAGCGTAAATAAGTAAAATGACAAAATTTACAAAATTTTTACGCATATACATATATTAACACACACACACCCACATATACATATACTAATATATATATATATATACTAAAATACAATTTTTTTGTTAAAGCTCTTCGCTGTTATGCTTCACACGAATCATATTCTATTGAATACCAAGCCATATATAAAGAAACATGGTACCTTAAATTGCTACTTAATTTGCTTTTCTGTCGAACAAAACGCGAAGAAAATTTTAAACAGAACCAGTTGAAAATTTATGCTAGAGAATTCTAAACAATGTTTAATTGATTATTGGTGCTAGTTAAGGAAACAATTAGGATTTTTGTGTTTAGGCGTTTTACGTTCGTTTACGTATTTTAAATGTAAAGCTAAATTAATCGGCCTACAGAATAAACATTTTTTGGCATGTGTCGGATAATTATCAAAATCACAAATTGCAATAATCCTTTAAGTATAAAAGGAAACTTGAACACACATCTCGTTCGATTTTTTTCAGTGAGAAAAAGTATATAATGATAAGTACACTGTAGTATATTTAGCCATAACTTATAACCTTTTTTGAAGTCACATTTAAAACATAGACACTAGCCACTAGAATACAAAGAGTCAATGCCAAATAAGTAGCAAATATTTAAAAAGAAGCTAGGGGCTTTAAGCAGATTAAATTAAAAACGTATGGAATTTAATGTACAGATTACTATTTGATGATTGCACGAAAATTGATAACAATTACTTAAATCAAGATTACGGATTGTTGCTAACGATAAAAAAAGTACTGATGCATATTTGAAGTCCACAATATACAAATAATGCTTTTGTATTATTTTGCAAATTTTGTTATGTAAGGTTGCATCCAAACACACTCGTATATGGAGTGAAAATAGTAATTAGGTGTGTATTTAAGTGTTTTTACACAAAGTAGAAAAGAGATATCTGAAAATTTCATGAGAATGGACGATATATATATATATATATATATATATATATATATATATATATATATATATATAATATTTATATATAGAAACAAAGTGTAAGTCTTCAGGTGATACTATATATTCTTAGGTGTGTTTGTATTATTATACTCATAGGCGAGGAGGAACACCGGGAGAATGACCTTTTTGACCACCTCTTGTTAAATTGCACTTAAAGTATCTTGAGACAGTGAGGTTTTACGCTATTTCGAGTTGCCATTGCTCTTTTCCCCTCTATACGACATCTTCCTCATGTTGAATTCTGCGATGTCCAGATAGCAAAAATGTACAAACCGTCAAAAGGGCCTTTCAGGCGTTCCGGGGCAAAATCCATTACATTTACAGTTTTGTGAGCTGGTAGATGTGGTTCTGTGTGCCGCCGCCGTCCTGCGAGACCTCCATAACATATGCTATGCAAAGCAGCAATTCGTCCGTCTCCTTGTTGGACACAGTCTTAAATATTAATTTAAAATTATATAATACACATTAAAATATTTAACTTTATAAGCGTAGTCTAATAAATTATTCCATTGAAGTATCGAGGTTGATCCATATATGCTATGTTTCTCTATGTGATAGTCAACCATAGGTGTGGCATTTTGAATGCGTGATAATTTATTAGCCAAAAAAAGATTCCACCATTAAACTCACTGACTCAGACATCAAAAACGAAACAAAACACTTTCACAGCGCTTTTATTGGCAGTTAAACGTGATCTGGATATCAGCATACTAAAAAAATCATTGTATGCGTCGGTGGTGATGGCAATTGTTTAAATCAAGTTTGCGAGCTTGAAGTAAACACCAATCCCATTGTATTTAACCAGTCGTCGAACAACATAATCAAAACTACTTCCAGTCGCAACGCACTGACAAATTAAACAAAGGCTCAAACAAACGCTGTCATGTGTAAGCTAACTAAGGGTATTTGGTAGGCGAAAGTGAGTGTTGAAATATCCGTAGTGCTTTAAGTCAAAATTGATGGCGTTCCCTGAATGTTGATATTTGTATGCCCAAAAGCTCGATTTCTTTGCTACATTGTGCAATCTGCACAGAAAATATCTTGACAGTGAGAATTTCATACAATGTGTCTAATAAATGAAACGAAGTTATCCGCAAAAAAATATTACAGCGGATATAAGGCCAATAAATCTAGGAGACTTAGGTCAGCAATAATTAGGTTTTTCACGCACAATTTAAGGTGAGATCTGTATTACCAGATGATCCGCGAAGTTAGAACTAATTCAGTATACTAAGATAACGATAAGCTAGCAATATTAAACAGGGAGAATTGAAAAGGACAAACATTTAAAGCATGTCCTTTAAATTGCTACTTTATTTGACATATGGTAACACAGATTGTGAAAAACTGGTAGTTTACTCACCTGTAGAATAGTAAAATTTTCCAAAACTGAGTTCATCATAGTCCGTGATTCAAGTTCAAGAAGCCTTTCAATGAAACTCTTCATGTAGTCGCACATTGGACTTCGCAAGAACTTATACAGATAACGACCGTTATCGCCTATTGGTCGTTCCTCCTAAAATGTGAATGTCAAGTTGAAAGATTTTCAGTCAATTTATCATTCATTTCAATAAAATACAGTCAAAATTTTCCTTTTTCGTCTTTTCCTTCAATTAAAATTATAGCCTTATTCAGATGGTTCTTGAATAGATGTAAAAACATGTAACGTATAAGCGAGAGCAGACGGGCATGAATTACTTAATAATATTTATTCACATGACATTGCCGAGGTGCGAATGCTAAATTAATACTCATAAAACTATTTCTCTTAGATGCAACTGTTATGATTTAGCTTTAATGTCAATGGCCTTTTAAAAATATGATAGCAGTAAAATGAAGTTGTTTGCAAAGTTGGGTAAAGCCCCAGTCTGTAAATAACTTTAGAAAATATAAATTCATTCAATATCAGAAGCTCTCATATATGAGACATGGCTTAGCTTGTAAAAAATGACAATTTACAACTATGGAATACTCCTTATTTGAGTGTAACCTGGTTTAAACATATCGGCTTAATGCGTTGACTGGGACGTTGAAACGTAGTGATGACATCAATTAATGATACTCCACTTAAATTGGCAAGCCAGTTACAATAGGGTTACACGGTCTGTTCGAGTTGAAACGGGAATAAACTGAAGATGCAAGGTAAACTATGTTGGAAAAGACACGTCTACGCCTACTGAAACCACAATTATATGTTTTCAGGCAAACAAAACTATGTAACTATGAACTGCTGACAGAACTTGTAGTTAAGGAAAAAGATGACACCTGCCAGGCATCACAAGATAATAATGCAGGTAGGAATAAGTATTAGCTGGCATAAATCGTTAAACATAGAGCAATAACGAATTGATTAATGAGGGAGCATTCTCGATGTGAATTTATATGGAGTCGTACCATAATGGTGCGACGCTTCTGTTTCAAGTCTTCACGTCTATGGTTCAAATTTCATGCTCAGTAGTCTCAAAGAGTTGACAAAAGCAAAAGTAAACTAATAAGGAAAAAGACATTATTCATGCATATGCTTTCATCCGTTTTATAGCTGCAAATGTGATAATTTAGCTCAAAAGAATGTTTTTGCGTTTATTGTTAAAAACCTTGCTTCAATAGAACGAAAAGGCATTTTCACCCTACTCACCTCCAATTTTTCAACAACGCGTTTTCCAAATGAACACACCCTGGTAGCTAGTCTTATAGGTATGTCTTCAATGCCCTCGAAGCTAAAAGAAGTAAAAATGTAAAATAATTTATGCTATTAGCATAAAATGAAATTAAACGGAAAACCAGTCACTAGATTTCAATTAAACAGCTCTTTGCAACAATTTGTAGCCATATTTTAACAAGGTCCGCAGACCTTGTTAGCATTATGCATATCTAAATACATTTACATCTCAGAATGATTGATTTAACTTTTCAATTACGGTATGCCTATGGCATCATGCAGCAGAATTTTCCTAAAATGTGAAGTTTGTATGTGTGACACAATCTGTGAAAAGTTATTGAAGCATAACTCGATAAATAACTGCATGTTACATATTTTCTCAAGTTTATTGAATAAGCACGCAGCCAACGTGCAGAATCAAGAGAAATAATTTATTTGCGAACTTCGTCTTACGATACCTTTTATTAAAAAGCTCAATTCTCCTTACGCGCTAAATAGCAAACAACGTTAAAAGTGGAATTATTCCTTTAAATATTTTTTTTCAGGTAGGCCGAAATTTGATGCGGTAAGGACATCCGTATTTCTTATTTTTTGTGCGCCTGCATTATCCTTTTGTTTAATAAGTGATCACTTTTGACGATGCGACTCTTATTGTAATATTTTTCAGTATTAAACCAGCTCTAGTACAATTGAATTAAGGTAACATGTCATTGATATAATTAAGATTGTTTAGCAATAGCTGAGATGTTCATCTCCATGCCTTAAATCGGAACCTTATTATTGTTGTCGTGTCGGAGGCACGTTTATTCAAAAGAATTAATTCAACGTAGTGTGACTTTAGCTCGAATTCCCCTGGTTGTTGTGAAAACTGCGAAGGAATTTCCCACTAAGGACAGATGGATTTGTTTATCATGTACGAGCGCAAATGCATGCTATATTTCATTCTAATGAAGCAGTACAATATACAAGAGAATCATGAATTGTTTGAATCCAAACATGAATTAATAACATCGCTGGGCAGTGCTATAGAGAACGCAATGCATAAAAACAGTCTTATCAGCAATGAATTGCGTATGCCGTTTGAATCCAACTAATCTGTCATCTGCCATTAGCACAGCCTGAATAAAAATGGTTTCACTTAGATTAAAATGAGAAACATTTTCCCTAGACTTCCAAAGATCGCTATTTAGAAAGCACACATAAGTTAACGTTAATTAACAGGTCTTATAAGACTAAAAAAATTCCAACGTTAAAAAAATGGCAATGTCAACCGCCGTGTAAATCACCAAGGGAAATAATAAAATTTTAAAACTAAGATCTTATCGTATTTTGGCTGCAAATTGTATTCAAATACTTTAGGAATTCTCTTAATTGGCTTCGAAAACTATAACATTACACATAATTATAAAAATGTGTATGTATAGATGTCTATATATGCATAATCCTGCCAAAACAGTAGCAACAGTCCTATTTCAATTTATTGTCTTGTAAAACTAGAATCTAATTTCAAATTTAATCCAATTCGGTGATTTTGTAATCATTTAAATGCAATGACGAAAATACGAACGTCAATATAAGACAATGTAACAAACATTTGTAGAGAAAAAATATTCATTGCCTACATATATATATATATATATATATATGTATATATATAAATATATATATATATATGTATATATATATGTGTGTGTGTGTGTGTATTTACTCATGCCCAAGTATTTGTACGTAAATGTTTCCACAACTTTTGAATGAATAAAAGACAAACGATGATAGAACATCCATGACACACAACACAACAAGTGGCATATAGACTTGAAGATTATGCCTATCAAATGTTTTTTAACCGCGATTTATGCCAGATATTGGTTGATCTGCTATCAATATTTGACATATAACAGGCTAAACGAAAGAAATAATTTACTATTTCCACATTCACAAAGTTAATAGTTCGAAAAATCACTCTTCCATCAGATACACCTTTTGATAAAAGTCAGCATCGTTTATATTAATTATGTTCTTGTTAACATATATATATATATATATATATATATATATATATATATATATATAAGGTACGAACAGCATAAATAGCACCAAGTTAGGCCATAAAAGTCCATTATATACGAAACGACGATAAATAAAAAGACTTATTTCAATATAATTTCGCATTGCACAAGTAAACGTAAATAAAATCTGGATTATCGATTTATTGAATTTCAGATTTATTTTAAATTTTAAAACGAACTAAATTTGAAATATTTTAATTTTTACTTTTTTCATTAGAATAAATTTAATTAAATCTATTTTGGTTCAGACAAGTCATATCCTCCAATACGGTTAATCTATCTATATAGATCAATACTTTATGAAGACGATCAGCAAAGCATCTGCATCACACTAAAAATATTATTGTATATCCAGTTTCATTTGGATTCAACCAGAATTATTATAAATTTTAATTTCAATTATGAGTTCACAGTATGGGACGAATGACCATAAGAAAGACATTAATAATCCCTGTAATTGTTCGACGGATCCTCGATTACGAACAATGCTACGATTAAAAACTAAACCTAGGTATGGTTACCAAAGCTTTAGGTCTCACTCAGTTCGACAGCTATTAAATATTGCACTATCAAACAAACCATTTTATATATATATATATAAATATATATACATATATATATACATATATATATATATACATATATATATATATATATATATATATATATATATATATAATACGGTATTAAATAAACACACATGGTACTTCATAACTGCAAGTGTGGTGTTCTCTCATCCAGAACTGTGATGACGTCAGCCTATTAATGTGTAAAAACAATTCTATTAAAAATGCAACAACGCAATATTTGGTTTCTCAAAAATTTCAAATGTACAGTAATATGTGAGATTTGTTATAAATAAAAACAACATCTATTATAAAACGGATTCATCAAGAAAAAAAATGATGAGCACTTCAAGGACGACGAATTAATTGAAAGGGGCCTACTGTTCTGACTTACGTATTACCATTTTATTTAATTTAGCACATTTTGTCGCAAAAATTTCTAATATATGTCTTCGTGACCTTTGCCCATTAATACTTATACAAGACAAATTTCCCGCAAAAGTACTAGCGGCAAATCCGACGAAAATAGTTAGCTGCCAAGACATCTCACAAGGGTGCAACAGCAACCAGTGGTGTCAGAAAGCGCATTGCTTGCTCTACGTGATTTTAGGTGCTGTTTATCATCGATTCAGTAACCGCTACCTGGAAGATTGTCAGTGATTTAAGCACAAATTTAAGACTACTCTCAATTTAGTGAGAATTAGATGAAACGAACAATTTTCATAATTGAAGTTCATTTAAGGCAGCCAATCAGAATTATGCTATCTATTTAACCAATTAAAACAAAATTCTACTGGAATTTCATTGGAAGATTGTGTGATACTGAAAGTTGAACGTAACAATTTAAGAATAAAAACACAAAAAACAACTGGAATCTCGTGATGCGTAAAAGGTGGTGAATTAATACATTATATTAATAGGTATTTGGATCGGAGATATGTCGGCTGAAATTTACTCATCTTTAATATTTGATGCTCATAACACAAAGTAGGAACAGTTAACACACCTTACTTAATTGATCTCATTGACTGAGATGAGCAACGGAAGATTAATGAAGGGAAACAAAAAGTTACGCCTAAATATCTTCAAAAAACATTTTGAAAATATGGACTCACAAACCGTTATTAGGCAGAGGTAGAGCAGGTAATTTTTCATGCAAGTTGCAATAAATAAATATGAAGCTATACGCGTGGTAATTCATATGGAAAGAAGAAAAAAATTAACATTAATAAGTGCATCAACGTTAGCGCAATTGCTACTAATGCTTCAATGGCAGGTCTCCTATTAATTCTAATTTCTTTTTGGCAATTTAAAAGATAATAAATTTCATGTATCGCATCAACTCTCATTCCTTATTTAATTGATAGCATCAGTTGCTGCATTTTTTTAAATATAACGCTAATAAATTGTTTTCCATTTAAAATTGTTTACCTGTCGATAGAATAAGCATACACCACGTTTACATGAAAACTCTTAAAATATACATAAAATTACAAATTTTATCCACCATGTAGACTGAAATTTTTCAAATTTTCATAAATGAATCATCAGAAATCACTAAAAATGACGGCATTATTTTTTTCAGTGACGATAAAACCATAAATAAGTTAACGTAATGTTTTCAATGACACGCATAACTATGATTCGATGAAATGGTATGTGATTACAAATCGATTTGTGGTAATACAAGTATGTATTTAAATGTATTTTTGCGAAATTAACGGAACAGAGCATAGGATAGCTAGTGAAAATCATCTACACGACCGGTTTTGTCATTATTAGGCATTTACAAGTAGTAGCCGGATTTGCCACAACCGGTAATTGAAACCGGTACCATAAAGTTCAGAGTCGTCCAACTCATTCCCCCCCACCACTGAAGTCCCGCAATGCATGCAAATTTTAGTTTAGTACCAGCATATTATTTTTGACAGCCTTGCAATGAATATTTCGATCAGCCTTTCATTTACTATATATATATATATATATATATATATATATATATATATATATATATATATATATATATATATATATATATATATATATATATATATATATAGATCAGAATCGTGCCACTATATTTCAAACAAAAAAACCTCCCCAAGTGATATGGTGTCTATTGAATTATGACAGATCGCGAGTGGCTAGATAGAATTTAATGTCTTATGAGATTCCAAATCGATTTCACACACAGGCGAGGCCAATCAAAAGCGTAAGTTGGTATAAACGGCTGAGTTGCCTCGATTTATAGCCTCAGCCTCGGAAGCAATTATGCCCCAATTCGATCCCTATCAGTGGCAAATTCTGGATAATAATTGATGAGTTCTCAATCAGAAAGAATCCGGCCTTCTGTATAAGCTGCATTGGCTTCCTAATGCAATGTCTATTTGCTACTGCAAAAACACATATACACACACACACACACACACATATATATATATATATATATATATATATATATATATATATATATGCTATCAATAAAATCTAATGATTGCACAATATAGTAAATTCATTTCATCCAGTAAACAGTTTTTGTTCTTATTGTTCACTTATTGAATACTTGGTAGAATTAACGAGACCTGGTTTCTAACTGGAACACATTTTTTCAGTCTTGCATCTCATCCACTGTCAAAATGAGGTGGCTCAATACAAGCAATTTTCAATTGTGGACAAGTTCATAATTTTTGTCAGACTTCCACTTTGTAGATCTTAGTTGGCTTCTCTTTCTTCCTAAATATTAAACTAATTAAACTCGATCTGTCCATATAAAATAGACGTCAAATCACCTATAGAATTTATATTGAATCAATTGATTCAGACAGGATTCATTATACACACATATATATATATATATATATATACATATATATATATATATATATTTATATATATATATATATATATATATATTATAAACTAAACAATCAAAAGATAGTAGATACGCTGCATAATATAACTCGGTTGCGACTCCATTGGGACATCCTCAGGTACTTGTCAAAATTGCTGCAGCAAGAGTTGAAACTGAAGCGTTTGCATAGTCTTTAAAGTCATCTAGTACGCCACACAAATAAAACGTTTTTGGACAATTAATGAATTGATACAATAGACACAATATTTTAAAAGCGAATCAAAGTTAATCTAGCACTGGATAATTTTTCACGGATAGTCTTCCTTTTGGATATGGGCAAATTAGAGCATATATATGAGTTTGGTTTAGCTCAATGGGATGAACTCCTTTCATTTTCGACATTCATATAAAAAAATTTCATATCCCATCCTCACTAAAGTACATAAGGAAAAATTATTCGGAAGAAACTTCCAACTTCAAGGGGTACTGCTACAAGTAAAAAATAACCAATTATGCAAATCGGAAGGTATGTCATGTTGTGCCAATTGATGTCCAGTTTCCTTAAAAACAAGGATATTCGAATGCCTGCCTTCAGCGGTTGCTCTCAGGTAACCTGAACATACGAATTCAGAAAAGGTTGAGCACTGTCTTCTTTATTGTTCGGCTTTTTCAGTTAATTTCTAAAAAGATATACATCATCCAGTTTCTACAATTTCTGTTTGATACGTACCATCTTGAGAAAAGCAGAAGAAATCCAAAAAGTTATTATGCTGAATTTAAATGACGCCAGTTTTTCTGTGTTGCAACTGGTTAGGACAAAGTGAATGGTGTTTATCCCAAGCTCAAAAATTTTATTTAAAGGATAGTATAATTATGGAAAGCCTGTGAGGGCTGCTTACAAAATAAGAACATTATCAACAATAATAATTTTAAAAAACAACAACAACAGCAAGAAAATTAGTTGAAAAAGCAAAAATCTCAATATAACCGTTGAATGTATCTACTTACAGTAGACTAACATTTACGCAATGATATGCGAAGCACGACGTATCTATTAGCAAATTAGTTTATATAGTACCAGAGGTATGCCCCATTTGGCAAGAACAAAATATTCAATCTCAGGTAAACATGTGTTTTGTGTTTCCTGGCAACTCACCAGTAAGAGCTGGCTATACGTCCCAATTTCGGATAATTGGTGTGCTCACTTAGGCAAACGCATATAAAAGTAATAATGGTCGATTTCAAATTTTAAAAATTGTAGCGGAATTTTAAAACCTATATATATATATATATATATATATATGTGAGAGAGAGTGTGTATAGTCATTATGAACTCAATATTGCATCAGGTAGTTAAGAAAATTCATTTAGTAGATCGAGTTTTCCTTATTTGGAACTCAAGTACTGTCCAAAATTTACTTACGGAAGGGAATTTTTGAACCTTCGCACATTTGCTCCTGAGACTGAATCTATCCACTGCGCCATCAGTGCCTCATTAACACTATATATATATATATATATATATATATATATATATATATATATATTTTTTTGTGTTTTTTCCCTAATTATAAGAATATATATATATATATATATATATATATATAATAACAACGCTGCAACCATACTGAACAACTCCCACGTAAACAAATACAAATACACTGATTTCGATTGATTTAATTTACCGTATTCTTGTGAAAACAATAATAGCACTCATATAAACATACATCATGAATATAATCTTGGTTGTATAGCACTTTATTTCTCATTTACAAAGTAATTTATCCACCTCCAAAATCATATTGCTGGTATAATTTACAGGACTTGCACACATTGTAGACAGTAAGCTTGGCTTGAAACCGTACTGCGAATAACATGGTATGAAGTAAAAGTACTACCGCTTTAACACGTATACATGGAAGAGATTTCATCGTCCAACTGCTCCAGATCTATTGACCGAATTTATTTAGGCTTTTGGCGTAGTACCGACCCCTACTGACGAGTCTCCAGTAAGCACGAAACGCATGCGTGCATTGGTTTACGCCCTTATTCATACTGGTTTTGGCATGTTCCCCTAGCTTAATATTAAACAAATAGTCAGCAGTTATGCAATGCATACTGCGTACAAACAGCAATAGTCAAGGAAAGGGTTCCATTAATGCCTGACCGATTTGCAGTTTCATCCGAGGTCATTAAATTTACAATTGATAATTTATTAAATGTGATGATGAAACTAAGAAGCATTCTAATTTGCAATCGACATTGCATTCTTCCGATTTCTGTGAACTCACCAGATTAATGCAAATAACTTAGCAGCTTTTGAGGTAAGATACAAATTTTGTGAGATCCAGGAACAAGCAAGCAAGCAAAAAAAATAAATTAAACAATCATTGATTGCGCGGGTGGTGGTAACAATCATTTAAATCAAGTTTGCGAGTTTGAAATAGACTCCAATCCCATTATTTCTAGCCATATTTCGAACAAGATATAAAAAATATCGTCAATCACACGTACTGTGTGGGACTGGCGGTAGTTTTTCTATGTTTTTCGACGACCATTTAGATAGAATAGGATTGGTGTCTACTTTCTAGCTCGCAAACTTGATTTAAAGAAGCAACAAAATATATTTTGGTTTATTTCCCGTTAGAAAAATTACAACCTGTTAACGGTAATTGATTGCGAACCGTCTTAAATATGCCTCCAACTAAGATAAATATCTTCCAAATTTTCGTCCTTCAATGTAGAAGCCTACATGCATAAATTGAGCACAAAAATTCACAAGATCAGAGCACAAATAGATCGTTAAAGATATTTCTTCTTTGTAGATTTTCAAGTTTAGTTTGGGGCAATCACCCGAGAACTTGTGCAATCAAATAAATAGTTATCAACAACAGAAATAACAACGAGTAGGTTAATGAATTCACAACAAATAATAGTATAGATGTATATTATTGAACGTTGTTTCAACATTACCGTATTTGAAGTAGACACATTGTCTGCAGTAGAGAGAACACAATAAGGCATTATTGAAGTGAACGCTACACGGCTATCATGAAATTACAATAAGCAATGCAACAACTATACTTAAATAAAACCACTGTTCAGTTCCGTTGTTGCAAAAATCGTAATTTTATTATACTGAGAATTTCTACCATTTTCGCTGCACATTATATGAGTAGCATATATCCATTACATTTGGCTTTCCTGAACCAGCAATATTTCTAGATTCAATACTGCATTAAACAGCACGCGTGTGGAGAAATGTTTTACAAATAAAGGTAATTATAAAAAGACAATATATAGGACAAATCTATCTCTGAAATTACCAGCTTTGATTTTATTCAATGTACAAAGCATTAAAAATATCAAATATCATTCAAATCAGAAGTATTAAGCAGTTTCCTGAACACTAATCAATTTCTTCAAATTTTTACGTTGAATGTGTACAAAGGTTCATTATATCTTATGATGTTTTCAGACACTGCACATGACTACCATTTGTTTGCAATATTTATGAGTCTGTCCTACGTGTTTAATCTCCGCTGTAACATCTATAATCGCCATTCAGATTTTAACGCATAAATCCGTCTTGACAACTGGCTTTTCTTTCGGCCTGTGTGGCGATGAACAAAAGAAAATAGCAGAACACTGTTCTGATGATATTTTGATCCACCCTGCCAGATGTCTACGTCTGGATCCACGCTCCTATTTGACACCAAACTCCAAATTACCCCCCAAACATTCACAGTGGAATTGTAACGTTTATTTCGAGCAAGAGAAAATCTTATTACATATTTAAACTCTACGCTCAGCAGAAGAATCATTAAAAACGAATCAGCCGCACTTAAAAATTCATAATAATGCTTAACACAAATATAAAATGAATGTCATGTAACGATCCACATCATGCACTAATGGACGAAACTCTCATGTTCAGCGTTAAATGGAAGCATTAGAAACTGCATTTAAAATGCATCTACAATGGAATTGTTTAAAAGAATAATAAATCATAAATAGGAAATAATCTTACCCAGAATTTAACCAGGAAGAAGGCATCCTTCGGGGAATTTTCACGTTCGAATAAACCACGCAGGCCATCTTCACCATCAGGAAATTTGTCCCATATCTGGGATACATCAACAGATTCCAAGGGGCTCAATTCTGTCTCCGCAACGTTGTCCACTAAGCTACGACTGAAGAGTCCTGCAAACATAGCGGCAGCGGCAGTCGTACTGCTGGTGGTGACAGCATTGCTCACTCTGTTCTCATCGTGTATGCCCTCTTCGTCACTGACAAAGTTCTTTTTAGGACTTGTGTTGGATGGATTGGCAGGAACTGACAAGCCCTGTAAAGATGAGGAAATAGCAAAATCACTTGCTGAAGCCTTCAGCGACTGGCCACCAACTGTTAAAGAAAGAGCTGACGATGCGGATGAGGGCGATACCGATGTGGACGATGAGGACGCAGAAAGATCAGCAACTGTGAAATACGAAGGCAAAATTGAAATGTTTTAATAAATATCTATATATATATATATATATATATATATATACCCAGGAGTAGCGTGAACTAGGTAGCACTTGTAGGTCGGTAAAATCTTGATTTCTTTGTCATTTCCAGGTGCACATCTCGTTCTTTTAATTGATTGATGGGTGTTCTCACTGGTCCCATGCCTGTGAAGCTGTCCTTACACTGCTTGCAAGGAAATGATGTTGAATAAAGATTTCCCGGTTGTAAACGGTTTAATGCAGATTCTAATGAACAATGTGCCGCATACAAATAAAGCCACATTATAACAAATTAATTTCACATAAAAGGTTAAAGTCTTTAAGGTATGTACCAAATCAAAGGCAGCTGCAATCATTTTGTCTTTTTGAAATATTTCCTATCAGTAACGTGAAACATGACACTGAAACAAGCGTACATAGTCATTTGACAGTATGGAGACAGGATTTGCAATTACGCTATATGTTACAGTTATAGCCTGCGAAATGCACAGAAGGAAAGCAGAAATCGAACGATAAAATTATCGATTAGTCCGCTTTGGGAAATTAGCACTGGTAGCCGGAATTCAGAACAAATCCACCAATTTCTTCATTTACATGAGTGTATGCGTAAATTTTATTACATATAAAATTATATAAGATCACTATTAAGACAGATCAAAAATTTATTTTATAACACAATCATTCGATAGGATAAGAAATGCATTACATCTTCTAAACCACGTTTAAAATCTTATTCAACCAGTCGTTGTAATAGCCAAGAATGATATTAGGAGCTATATAAAAGCTTTAAAACGATATATATATATATATATATATATATATATATATATATATATATATATATATATATATATATATATATATATATATATATTTTTCGTCGAGAGGGTATCAAGAAAGGGATAAACCATTCAATTGTTTTCATCATCTCCAAATCAAGCTCAATGCCCGAACATACGTTTCTGTTCGCATCAATCTTTCTGCAGATTGTTAATACACAGTTTCATGTATTCCAAACTCATTTATATTATTGCGTATTATACGTATATTAAAAGCCACATGTGTAGAAGATTAGTGCGAGGTTTTAATTATGTACTGCGCAATTACATACGTTTATTCATCACTTTAATTGAAACAAGTGTTAAAGTTGCGATATCCATAAATTGTGTTAGTGCGGCGTACCTAAGATAATCGACAACTTACGTATGCATATTAGTAAATGATCTTTGAGGTTAAACAATTATTTAATGCGCGGGTGGTGGTAACATTTCTTCAAATCAGAATTGCGAGCTTGAAGTAAACACCAGTCCCATTATATTTAACCAGTCGTACAAAAACAAAGCAAAACTACCGCCAGTCGCACGCACTGACGCGTTTCGACCTTCCGTGATCATCATCAGAGTACGACGGCAAACTGACTAGCGAGGATCAAACCGCATTACACATATATGTAAAGTAAACTTAGCTATACGGCACTCACCTCTAGTAGTCTCGCATTCACACTGAACTTGACTGGAAATGTCGGCTGCACAATATCTATTTATTCCACAAACATTAAATGTTTGCAGCTTTCACCACACCTACACAAAACACACACACACACACACATATATATATATATATATATATATATATATATATATATATATATATATATATATGTATATAGGCAATACAATGAAATAATTATTGATTGCGCGGATGGTGGTAAAAATTCTTTAAATAAAGTTTGCGAGCTTGAAGTAAACACCAGTCCCACTGAAATTCTGGTAAATGCAAATGTTTTACATTAAATAGCGCTCGTAGTTTTGCTGTATTGTATTTTCGTGTTCATGCTGCTTCGTCATTCTTTTGCGGTCTTGTGGAAAATAGCGTCTTCGCTAAATGACAGGCTTAAGTAAATTGCTCTCTTTCTGGTCCCATCCACTTCTGTTTCACTTTATTTTCCCTTTTAACAATTGACTCAATTGAATATCTAGAATAGCCATAATTAATTGGATTGTTTATTTGCCTTAAAATATTCATCTACAAAAATTGGGACTAAGCAATGTGTAAATTCTTGAGAAACGGCCGCGAACTGTTTATAGGTCATATTTAAATGGCCAGAAACTGCTATAATGCGAATATTGTGCAGACCTTGTTCACTTATGATTAATCATTTAAATTTAATTTACCATTAACATCTTTCTATAGTAGTACATTCAAGAATGACACACAGTCGACGTTATCATACTCTGGCATAAAATCGATATGTTTTAATAATTTTTTTGAAGTTTGAGTATTGTAACGGAATTCAAATTATAAATGTTTAAAAAAATTATGGTGTCTTTTGATGTTACAGCTTTGTTTACAAATGTTCCTAATGAAGAAACGACTAGCACCATTGTACAAGCGCTAGACCAAAACATATCGCCATCCCTGGTCCCGGAACATAGAGTATATATATATACTTACTTTACTTTACTGCGGCTGACTCCTTTTGGAGGATAAGCCGGCTCCATTGATATCATTTCATGGAGTTTCTTGGGAATTTGGTACAAGTGGTGTCCCTCACCACTCGGCTTTTTGATCGAGGACGCACCTCTAGCCTTTGCACATCCAAGCGCAGTCTGCAAGGCAGCAGTAAGTTGCATGGTTGCCGGTGGCTGTTGAGAGCTCATTCGCCATTCGGAAGTACGGGGTACTGTCCAGGAGTCCATGTAATCCTGTGGCTGTTGAACCCTTTTGTGGCGGGGAACACACGCCGAGTCATGGTGCCGTCGTCGGGCTCATGTGGTATTTTATAGGAGATCCGATTGCCGGTCGGAAATCCACCACGCCCTGGTGACACCACCGCCATAGCCCCGTTAGCCCATGTACGATCGGCCATCGAAACATGGTTGACACCGTCGTACCACGTTGAGGAGGGATGGACTTTACGACAGCATATATATATATGTATATATATATATATATATATATATATATATATATATATATATATATATTAAATTCAGGTAAAAATAATATCATTCCGTGTAACTGCCTCAATTGGCAAGATGGTTATTTTTTTAAATACCGATCGAAGCTGGTCAATCAAACATTTTCTGGAATGTGCGACTAGTGCATTTCCGCACAAATCGTAAATTAGTGTAATATTTTTTAATACAACCAAGAATGGCATGCAATGAAGAGATTCTATGGCGTTGGGAGCAAGTTGTGCGGCTCTGAACAAATTAAACTTGGTTTGGTTCCTGTCCGCAGCTGAATTGAATAATACTGGGTTTTTTTCCAATAAGAAAGAGACAGTAGAGTGACAATGGTTTTCATTTGTTATCTTTAGCAACACTTAAGTAATCCCAATAACGTATCTTTCTTGTCAGTATAAACTAAACATTGCATAACATACCGCATACAATTGATCAAGTACATTATTTTCGTCCTTATTGTGCACTAAACAGTTAATTGTCAAATTGACGACGGCAGTATCGAACCGAGGCGCATATACTTCGGATTCTTCCGCTCATCACTCACGTTAGCCTAAAGGAAAGGCTGCCAAAATAAATATAAGTTGGTGAATAACTGAAAATGGCGTGGAGTGCGCGGCTTTGGAGTCGATGTGGACGAGTTGTAAGGCATTGAACAAATGCGTCCTGGTTCGAGCTACGAACGCGGCAATTTTCGCAATTACTTGATGAGTGCCAAATAAAAATGAAGGCGGTCTCCTGGAAGAATTAAAATTTTGCTACTTCTTGCAATGTTTAGTATACACTGGTAGCAAATATATAATAAAATCCAGTTATTATAATTAAACTATATATATATATGTATATGTGTGTGTGTGTATATATATGTATATATATGTGTGTGTGTGTATATATATGTATATGTGTGTGTGTGTATATATATGTATATGTGTGTGTGTGTATATATGTATATGTGTGTGTGTGTGTATATATATGTATATATATATATACATATATATATATATATATATAACACCCATGTTTCGATATTATCAGTCGTTTTGCGCATGGACTTCCATTTTCTTGTCGATACTGTCTATCCTCTGTTAGCTCACAATTCGAAATGTCACTAGTGTTGTCGAACAGTAATCGATTTGAGGGCGCAAACAAGGTGTTCTGCTGACGAGCACCATCGGGATGTGTTAAAACCTTTAGAGGCTTTTCTACAATGTGCACAAACACGTGGCTGATCTGTGCCACAATGTCACTGTTGACGGTTCCATCACTTTGAGACGATTTTGAAACGGCCGTCGCGAAATTCTTACAAAGAATTGTCTGAATTATAGGTGAACAAATGAAGGGATAAATGACAACGCATCACATTAGTTCAGATTTCACGCGTGAATCAATTATCGTGGGCTGGCGTTTTAGTGTTTGTGTGTGTTGGTGCATTTGTGAGAAAGAGAGTGAGAGAGTCTGTGCATATGTAGATGTTGGAACCTGTGTGAAGGTTTTCATTCATGAAGATGTAACAAAATGGTATGCAATGGGCAATAAAATCAAGATAATGTATCAAACAATCTGATTACTAAAACATATAAATAACACGGTAAAGGTATACTCAGGTGCAGAAAAGGTAATCTTATTTGTTATCTGTTAAACGGAAGACTTTGTATTTCTACATATTTACTCACATAAACTTGAAGTATGTAGCTAAATGAAAGCGTAGAAAACAAACATTCTACACATTTTATTTTGCTCTTGTTGATTATTCACGCAAATTTATTAATGTGCATGTCACTAACCGCAAAGCTTAATTCATTCATTCACTCTTTCATTAAATCATTTATATATATATATATATATATATATATATATATGTGTGTGTGTGTGTGTGTGTGTGTGTGTGTGTTAAAATGTACATATTGTGCCTTACAAATGAGCAAAACATAATTTGTGATAAATATTAAATGTTTTCTCTGCAAGTACATATAATCTCTATAAGATTCACTACACAGTATATTGTTTATGCAGAGGAAACCATATATAATGGGTTATTTACGACTGAGATCCGTCTTTTGGCTGCAAACTCACCATAAATTAATCGTGCAATACATGACAAAAAATTAGCAATCCTGGCCTGCTTGGTTAATGGTAAAGCTAACCACTATTAAAACACTGTTTTTACGGCCCTTCGAACAGCACACGGACTAAGTATAAAGACTTGGTACGAGCTACGCCATGCCTTGTAAATAACTATTTTATGCAAATTCCCAACTACTAAACATTTATAAATATTATAGATTTTAATATTAAGCAGTTCACAAACATAACACGATTTTTGACATTGCTTGTTTAAATTGGCCAGAATTTCTTCGTTTATATTATGCTTCCTCAGCCTTGGCTTGAAAGAGGTCATTTACTAGCTTAAGATCCCTGAAGATGAGCATTTCATCAGTGGTTATCACCTAGTACTTCTTGTATCAATGCTCCGACATTTTCTCAATTAAGGATACACTTCGTGCAGTTTTGATAAAACTTAAATATATTTTCTGTATTGTAGCTAGCCAGGATATACGATATTTCTTCCCATAAAAAAGCTAACCCTGAACGCATCATTTCTAGAATGTTAACATTCTTTTTTAGTTTGATATAAATTTTGCCCATTTCGTTTGTAACGTGCCTAAACATAGTTGTACTTACGCGAAATTAATTTTCAGTTCGCTCCCTTCTTACAGGCTAAATGTGTATTTCTTCACTAATTTGTCAAATAATCTTTTACAATTAGTACCATAGTTACATTCTATTCACCTTTAGTCAAATTTCCAGACACAAGTGGTCTATGTTCATTCACACGCTGCTTTCAATATTCATTAAATTTGAGAGTTATCTGTAAGTACGTGTATATTTATAATTTACCAATTTCTTAAAATATTCATTATACGTTACAAAATCAACATCTTCGAACTGGTCAAACCATGCTTGGTTTTCACTACCGTTGAAACAATATCGTGCATATAAGTTCGATTAAATGTAAGCCTACATATTTCTTTTTGATGAGATAACGTGGCATTAGAAGCTGCAAACATAAAAATTCTTAGGATAGATCCTAGCGCCAAGGTAACACTCAAATTTATTTGTGATAGCCTGAGTTTAGAATTTAGTAGTTCATACAAAAATTAAATTAGAGAATGTATCTTTCATTTAACCGATTCAATACTTATAAATTAGGTTATTATCGTTGAGCTAGCGATACAAGTTAAGTTTTTAATTGTGATTTTAGCTATGGCCATCTTTAGGCGCTTTTTACAATTTGAGCTTGATCAATTTTATTTGACCAGTCTTGGAACAACATAGCAAAACTACCGCTAGTCGCACGCACTGACGCGTTACGAACTTCCATGATCATCATCAGAGTACGACAGCAAACTGACTAGCGAGGATCGATCCGTATTGCATATATATGGAAAACAAAATTAGATATGCGGCTCTCACCTCTAGTAGTCTTGCATACATTGTACGTGACTGGAAATGTCGGCTGCACAATTTCTATGCAGTCACAACCGAAATAAAATGGAATTAGTGTTTACTTCAAACTTGTAAACTGGATTAAAAGAATTGTTACCACCACCCGCACAATCAATTAATGATTAATTGATGATAACCGTTCTTTAAATCAAGTTTTCCAGCTGGGGGTAAACACCAATCTTCTTTAATTCATTCCGTCACACAAGGCTGGTAAAAAAGAGAAATTTTTCGCAATATATAAGCACGTCTTATAATATATACGAATACATGGATTAAGTATATCCGACATTATAACAAGGTAGTTACATTAGAAGGATATTCTAAAGACGGCATGAAAATCCAGTATGATCACATGTTCATGTGCGTTTTATGCGTACTTGCAACTCATCAGTAGGAGACAACATAATGCCACAAACGCACTATATAACTTGACAATAGGTGATTGCACCGTCCAACTGCCCCACATTAATAGGAGAAAACACCGTCAAGCCGTCCAACATTTACTGATCAAATTTCAAATGCGTTCGAGACATAGTCACGACTTCCACAGATTAGTCGCCAGTTAGAACGCAACAAACACCTGCATGAGAGTAAATCTTTTAATAATGCCGTATTTCAACCAACTAATACCTTACTACGTACGCTCTATACAAGTCATAATCCAAAAGCTTGTTTTAGCAGCAAACTTTCTGCTATAATACGATTTACACATAGTTTAAATCTCTTCACTATCATCCATGATTTATAATGCTTTTCAACCGATAACAAGCTGCATTATAATAAAAAGGTTCCACCACTAAGTTACTCATGAACGTTTTAGCAATAAGGCCAAAATTCTGTATCGTAGTTGGATTCTGTTGGAATCTATGTGGCTTTGAAAAACTAATTTTGGGAACAGTAACCGGAGTCGTTACATTGTCTGATAGTTCCAAATGCTTTGGAGACAACGTGCACTAAAACTTGGTGCTTTCATTTAGTTATTACAAGCTCTACAATATGTCTTATTACAGCTTAAAACAGCATCAGATAATGTGTTCAAATTAACAACAGTGTCGATTGAATCAGTGGCCCAACGACCTACGCCATTGACAACCTATTCGGACACGATTCAATCAATAAGCGCATCGTCCTGTTTATCATTGAAGAATCGTTCAACAGCAATGTAGCCTTGATAGTGAAGTTAGTTTGACACAAAGAAATAGGATATTTTGACTAAAAGCTTACGTGAATAATGCCTTTGTTCGTTCAAATGACATGACCCACAAATTAACTATTATAAGCATACATATTATTTTAAAGTCATCAGGTGTAGGCAGCAGAAAGAGTGCAAGTGAAATCATGACTGTTGTTGGCAAGAAATAATTAACTGGCTCACCTAACAATCATTGGCTATGTGAGTAGTGACAACAAACTTTAAAATCAAGTTTGTGAGCTTCAGATAAACATCAGCAAAGTTGTATTCAACTCGTAGCACAACATAGCCAAACTCCATCAGGCAGCCATGATTATCGTCAGAGCACGACGGTAAATTAACCCATGAGGATCAAATCGCAATGACCATTTAGCATATGGAAATTCAAATATGCGACTCTAACCACTAGACTGGAAATGTACTCGACCGCGCAGAAACTGTGGAGCTGACATTTTAATTAATGTTCAATATACGCTTGACGGCTAGGGCTGAGAGCCATGTATATTGTTTTCCATACCTTGTCGCAGTCTGATTCGCGTTAGGCCGATTGGCGTTGTTCGCCGATGCTGATCATGGTAGGTGGAAACGCATCAGTACGTTTGTAACGTATTAGTTTTGCTATGTTGCGCGACTGGTCATATAACATGAGGTTGATTTGTTGCCAAGCTCGAAAACTATAATTTTTAAAATGCTAACACTTTCTGCAAAACCAAGGAATGTTTAATCTTCTAACCTATACCAGTGTGACTAAAGTTCCAGAAATGCAGGTACGTAACCCAACAGATATTCAGCAAGAGACATTTCAATCAAGTATCATGCGAGACTACTTGGAGTGACAGCTGTATATCTTATTATACATATATGCGCATTCAAATTTAATCCTCGTTATTCAGTTTTCCATCATGTTATAATGATGATAATGGAAGGTCGAAGCGCGTCAACACGTGTGACCGACGGTAGTCTTACTATGCTTCGCGACTGGTTACCTGACGAAAAGTGGCAAATCGGTAAGGTTAAAATTTGCAAATTGGAAGTCATTTGTGAAATAAGAATTGGATTGCCACTTAGTTTGGTGAAATTGTTGTACGCGTCATGTAACCTAGTGAAATACGTCCAACAGCATCATGAGAATAGTGTCTAGATCAAGATTTTTATCTTCTTTCAGTTGCAATAATTTAAGATCAATATCAATTCAATTTAAATAAAAAGAGGTCTTTAACAGAAGCAGGAACTGCCACGGTTACCTGTGCCAATAGCGTAGGCCTTTAACCAGTACATGCAATAATTAATGTTTTCTCATAGTTACCTGTGGTCAACATACCAACTAAATGCGGCCTACATACACAGCGATATGCTTACAGGTGCCGTGTGTGTGTGAGTGCAGTATTCGCATAATGAGAGAAAATCGACCATTTTACAGATCATGAGAGAACGACAATCAATTTGCATATAGAAAAAGAAAAAAGAAGAAGAAGAAAAAGAAGAAAGTACACTGAGAACTCAATATCGCTGAGGCAATGTTGTTATGCAAATAAACATCATGCGTATGGAAACATGGCTAGATAGCTCCGCTTGTCTAAGGCAGAACCTGTTATAAATTGATTGCTTTGGCTGGCTTTCGTTATCTGTAGCAAGCATATTGTATTCTTCTAGAGAGTTTAATACAATTACCTAAATGAATTTATGGCATAAACCGTTAGATTTCTGTACAGTTCATTCATGTTTGATATCCTTCCAATGTCATAAACGCAACAAAGAATATGCCTTCTACATATAAAAAAGGTAAAAAATTGATTTTTACTAAAATTTAATATTGTTACTGACAAAAATTATATATATATATATATATATATATATATATATATATATATATATATATATATATGTATGTATATGAACAAGCACGAAATTTGGTAGAATATTAGAGGAGGGGATTAGTTCCATGACTCTGAATTAACACATCCCGGTTCGAGACGCGGCCGTGGATATTATGGCTATTACTAAGAAGTGTTGATTAATGATGAATCCAACACAGTAGAGGAGCTGTGACGTTTAGTTTATACCGATAAAATGCACAAATAGATGTTTTGCTAACACGTAACGTGTCTTATCTTGCCTAATTTAATACTACGGGTATTTTTCAGAATGATAACATAAAGGATATTTGCGGATTGAAGTAAGCATTCTTTTGTTAACACTCTCAAGTTCTGATTACCTTATTGGCTATCTGACATTCTTACTTACATTCACCTCTACAGCTGGAAACAATACGTTAAGTTAGAATTCGACGAGAATATTGATTTTGTCAACTTCGAAGTAATAATTTGTGCACAGATTTGACATTGCTCTGTCCGTTAGAGTTATACACGCGTGTAGCACTGACAGAAATCGAAAAAGTCACTCTAATTAGAAAAAAAGAGTATACCATTCGATGGTTAAACTACATGTAGTAAAGTAAGCATTTACTTCGTGACAAGTTTAGGGCTCAAATATTGGCACCAATTAAACTGGCTAATCTACCAAATTTGATCTGACAACCAATGGTAAATGTTAGTCGGGGGTTATATAAGATTACTTTAAAGAGATCTTTTATTCCTTTTACTGTTAAATATCTTTCGTACAAATAGCAGTTTATAAATTATGTTCACATCTTCATGTTAACATCAGCATAGTCAGTTTATTTATTTAGATTTCGACAAACCGGTTGTGCTCTTCAAAGCCACAGTCATTTTAGTCCAGAAAAAACCAAAATCACAAACGCAAATAGACCAAAACCCAAATATAAAAGGTTGAACAAAAGGAACTTCCAGTTCCAACAATTGATTTACCACCTGACATATTGATTGTCAAATTTTTTGCGTGCTGTGCTTTCCATTGAAGAAGACATCCATATACGGAGGTCGAAATATCTGGAAAGATCAGGTAGACAGCGGATGAAAACTTCTCGGATCGCAACACGAGAAAACGGTAAATAATCTGTTCCCTGTCGTGCAACACGTTTCTTTTCAATTGATTTGTACATTAAGATGCTCTATATTGAACGATTAACATATAAATCATGCATAACTTGTTTGTTTTGTATTACCTAACTGCTATTGCAAAATTGCATTTACACGATGTAGGTTCTGGTAAGTGTAGTAGAACATTATCTAAATCATTTATATGTGACCTTAACTACTGTTTGTGCGTCGATGAACATCTGGCTGCCTGATGAAACAACACGTCATCATATTTCTAAAGAAATAATCTCATAATTTGATAAGCACGCAAACGAGCACTACTTCAGATAAACTTTGCGAAATTGAAATAAGCACCAATCTCATAGTATCAAAATAGGCGCACAACATAGCTAGCTACTTGATTTAATGCATTTTTTCTCCATCCGCGCAATCAATGATTGCCTCCTTGACGAGGTACACTGTTGAAAGTTTAACTTTGGTATAGATCTTGCGTTATAAAATGCGACATCAAATTGAGACGTACAAGTTTAGAGTAAAACTGATGACAAGTTAGACGATTAATTAGCATCAAAGTTATCTATCAAAAAGAAGCCAAGACTGCGTTCCATACAACGCAAACCTATGTCGACATTTTAAACTGTTCAAAAAAAGAAACAAAATATGTCCACTAAATGATATAATTTTCAATTTTAAACGAAGATAAATTTCAATGGAACTACGCATTAAAAACTTTAGATATTTTTTTTGCCGAATTATGTAACGAAGAATACTTTAAAACAGACAAGGAGCGTAAAATTGATCAAATTTCAAATAATTGATATAGCACCCAGAAAGGTAAAAAATAGTGTTTTTTTACAAACGTCCTCTTCAATAGAATTAAAGAGAATCAAACGTTTGCTAATATTTAAAGTACAGGAGGCCTATCAATTGATACAAAATATTTAAATTAAAACTTTAAATGAAGAAATAACAGACGGAAGAAAGCGACAATTTAATAGCTGAAACTGAAAATCATTTTTATAAAAATACTAAGATTAATGAATCGAGGAAATTATTATGGTAATGAATACGGTGTGAAGTCTGATAATCTTACTAACAGGTTTCCTAGATATCATCGTCTATTAAACATTTATTTATGTTTCGTCTTTCGAAATGTCACCCTGTATTTTCTGCCCAGAACCTGATCCTGTCTTGAAACATACAATCTACTTTTTAACCTAAAATAGACCTTGAACACAGAAGACAATACTCAGGAGCACAGCTAAATTTCTGAAAAGAAATGCAGCGCGTGCTAAAATAGGTATTACGGGACGCTGCTATATTAAGAATGATTTAAAATTGAATAACTGAAATATAAAACTGTTCATCACAATCGTGTGCTGCAATGTCGTTTAACAGTTCATACGAACACCAAAACATCGTTTCACCTAAATGTGTACTTCTCAAACTATTACAGATTGATAATCCGACTGTTGTAAAATTTAAGTTCTCTCTCTCTCTCTCTCTCTCTATATATATATATATATATATATATATATATATATATATATATATATATATATATATATATATATATATATATGACTGAATAAGAAAACAGTCAGAATTGCTATACTGAATTAAGGATCTAACTAAACAGTCGCGAGTTTCTTCTCAATCACACAAATCATTTTTACCTGGAATAATTTGCAAAACACCAACGAAATAATATTCTAGTAGATGGAAAGAATTTTACAACTTTGAGCAATAATATGGCTTAACCAGAATCATATATAATTAAACTCCAGCTCTAATGCTGAGTTGCTGATCTGTTCCCAAAGCCTCTTCCTTCAAATAGGAAATTAGGCCTAGACGAGTAAAATTTCGTGTGAAAATCGATAAAAGAGGTATTAACCATCATAGCAAAAATTATCCTAGCAATGCTTGGATTAAACTAAATAAAGAAGATTTGTCAGTCGGAAATCTGCTCGCAGTTTTCTGGCAGGTGGCCATTCAGAACGTAGATAGGAAATCGTAGAAGAATTGCGTCTGTTACCATATTCAATTTTTAGTTCAGTACAAATCAATTTATATATATATATATATATATATATATCATCGTCAAAAATCACTTCATCAGGTGGTATGATGTCGGGTGTACAATGATTGTCATAACTCTACGCTGTAATAGATAGCAAATAGGATTCACCTGAAGGAAAGGCAAACCAGAAACATACATGTCGGAGAACTGTGTGAAATGGTCAGCAGGAGTGGCACAGTAGATGAGTGTAAGATCCAAAAGCAAATTAGCCTCGGTTCGAGGATCGGTTGTGGCAATTTCCGCAAGTACTCGGTCAGTTCAGAATATTGACGAAACCAGTCTGCCTTTGCTACACCCTGCTATACCTAGATTAGACTGAAGGCATATATATATATATATATATATATATATATATATATATATATATATATATATAAAACTTATAATTTTCGTGTAACATCGTTTTAACAGCATTTATTGTATGACACCGTATGCACGGTTTACTGTGATCGATGTAGATCCGGTATATGGGCAGAATTTTGTTCATTTTCTATTCATTTGCTTTGCCAGTCGATCTGATAGCACTTGAATGTACTAGTTCGCAAGCATAGACACGTAAAACACTGACAAGTTATGTGAAATAGGCGTTTAAACCAAACATGCATAATGGCAAGCGAATACTCCGCTTCGGTGCAATAGGTGTGCATGCACATACCTGCGCACTCACGACATTTACCCAAATAATTCAGGTCCATTTGGGTTTATAGTCAATACTTTTCTCGCCAAAAGTGTGCGTGGGTTTGTTTGTAATGCTTAAAGAGGCACTTGGTGCGCATTCCATTTTGACAAAAGACCCGCCCGGAAGAATAGATTCATAAAAAAGACACGTACTAACTAGCACCTATGTTTAAACAATGAAAAACGCTTTCACAATCACAAATAAGTAGGTACAAATCGTCTGACGTAACACTACCAACACTAAGATAAACAGTTGCACAAAGCAGTTTAAAAGAATAGAAAGTAGAATAGCGGACTAAAAAAGCCGACAATCAATTGTATAACACCACGTGCACAATAAGTGTATGCAAAGAGGCTAATATTGTACAGACAATCACAGACGTCACTCTAGACAAATTTATAAACAAGAATCAAGAAACCCAATCAAAAACAATGAACATATATATATATATATATATATATATATATATATATATATATATATTCAGAATATGACATGTGTGAGTGACAAATCATGTTCGCTATGAAAAGGTGAGGTAACATATATGATTCCTGATCTATCGTTTTAAAAACATACGTAGTACTATAGCAAGTAATACTTGCAATTGAACGCCGAAACCAAATAAATATTCCGGCATTTATTCGACGACCGAAAGATTAAACAAGCGAATCTTTATTTTAAATATGAGCACAATAACCGGCTATATTCTATTAGCTGGTGCTGGTGAAGTCAAAATATTTAACCGGTCAAATTTCAATAGAGCTGTATCGATTAAGCTAACACTTTATATCAATCATGATTAAAATCAATTTAAGAAAATTGTGATACGTGGACTATTCTTCTAAACGACATTACCCATTGAGAAATTCATACAAAAATGAATGATTTCCTAAATTGAGAACGGCACGTAATATATATCAACCAGAGAAGGTACACTATACAGAAGTACATCATTTTTTTCATAACATAGGCATGGATAGATAATTGAATCTGGTGTATGTGCACAGATTGAAACATTTTTAGCACACATTAATGCACGTACAAACATGACGACATAGAAACAGGCATACAAACGTACGACACGAACAAACAAACATACAAAAAATACACAAACACACACACAAATACACACACAAACACACACACAAGTATATATATCAGAACACACGCTTATATACATACACAAATTCATTCACGCATAATGCTTAAACACACAAATATTCCACGCATACACGTAATTTACGCGAATAACTAAAATACACACATTAATATGATGGAAATATTAATTATGCATTATATTAATCTAGAAAAAACACACATTGAAATTGTAATTAATACATATGCGATAAAAAATCAAAAACAAAACATTAATGCATATTAATATTTTATGTAATGTGTATTTAAACATAGGTAACCATACATATTAAAAATGAATTCACAGTAACAGAAAAAAGAACATTCATAGATTAATTTTTCCAACTTGCATTTAAGCGTTAAATCGAAACACATATCTGAGTTAATGCATTTTTACACACACGGACACACAAATGCATATTCAATAATCTATTGGAAACTAGAGCAAAACATATATGTATTTTCTTAACGTACACATTAATGCTTTCAAACAAACACGCATACAAATTCATTTATTCATTAATACTATCATACATCCAAACATGTACCAACAGAGCTATTACTAAATTAAGTACATTGTTCAATACGTCCATTAAAAACGTGCGCACACAAACAAAATTCATTAATACACAACAAATAAACATTTGTCTTATTTATACAAATACGTGTACATATGCAAGCAAGCGTTAATTTCGCCTTTGTATTTAAAAAAATATATTTGTAGTCCTAACGCTTAAAATACACGTACAGGAAATTGTATAATTAAAATAATCTTATGCTAGAGTTTCTAATTTATGATGATGGAGGCTTGAACATCAATACAGCAAAACTCACGGAGACTAGCGATTTTTTACATTACATTTCTAGTAAGAAATGTCCAGTTGTTCCTCGAATACATGGATTCATACACAAATGTTAAACTCGGCATCTAACATGTAGGATTTTCATAATTTACCGACTTGAACCCATCGCTTGAAGTAGCACGACTTTGTTAGTTTTAACAGGTAGAATCTTAACAATTAAACATGACAATATCAATATTGAAAGCATTACACCCAAACAGATGTATAAAAAATGAATCTGTAAACATGAATACAGAAATGCACACAGGAAAAATTCAAAAACACATGAACCTCAAAAGGAAGTGATAAAACTAACGCGTGTGTATTATAGTGCATAATCTTGCTTATTGACGTGGCATGCGATAAAAGACACTAGCCGATAAACTTTATGGGTTACGGAGCATGGAGTCTTCCCAACAATTCGTGTATCAATTACAATTTTATAATTAACGGTCAATTTTGATAGAGGCCCTTATCATTAACGCGTCATACCCTATTAACACAGTACAGCGGAAAATTCTAGGCAGTACGTGATGAGTACCCAATAAGGACGAAACCGGTCTACTGGATGAATTGACAAATATATGCACATGATGTGTCAGATATTTATATCAAAATCGCAACCTTGATTAGAGTAATTGCACCAGAAGCTTTAAGCATTCTGTTTGATTGATCTCATCCAGCAAAACAATTCAATAATCCAGAATCATTGACTGTGCGAGTGTTGATGAGAATTGTTTAACTAGTATTCAAACTTCATTGAAATTATCACCATTCGTGCAATCATTGCTTGTTTAATTGAATAACGTATGTGTGTATTGCGAACAAGGCGAAAATATGATATTCGAGATCGCACCATAATTGTATAGCTAACATTCTAGTCAAGTACAATGCCTGCAAGACTATTAGATGTGAGAGACACTTGTCTCATCTTTGTGATTTGCTCCTCGTTAGTCAGTTTTCTGTTGTGCTCAGATGATGACCATATAAATCCCAAATAGGTCAACGTATGTGACTGATGGTAGCTTTGCTATTAAGCGACTGGATGAATAAACTGTATTGGTATCTGTCACAAGCGAGCCAAATTGATTTAAAGAGGTTTTTACCGCCTGCGCATTTAAGGAATAATTATATGTATAAATACTTATTAGTTCATTTGAAACCGATAGATAGTTTTAAAAATTGACGTTTTCAAAAATTGTGATCTAATAAGTGCATACAGCCCGAGCTATTTTCTACAAAATAGTAGAAAGCAGCACAACGCCATAATCCAACATTTATCTTTTACTAGTGCTAAATTCGGCCAACCGTGATCATAACTTAACGATTTTTTCCAGACTCCTAATGCTTAATAAGTATATACGCATATATTCGAATTCGGTGCAACCAAACTGATACAGAAACAGTCCTATATAAAAACACTAGTGGAATAGGTCTAATAGTAGTGTTACATAGTAAACTGATAATTCACTTTAAATGTACTGAATTAACAAAATAGATATTTAATTCAATATGGAAATTTTACAGCTATATATATATATATATATATATATATATATATATATATATATAAATAAATATATATATAATTGGTGAATTGCATTTGCCATCTTACGCAATGTTAAGTCAATTGTGCCAAAACATGTACCAAAAATCCCAGCCTTAAAATCAAATTCAATATCGATTTACCAGGTGGCATGATTTCTGTTCTACAATTACAGACAAGAAATGGTTAGTTGGAACATTAGGTGGAAAGAGATGTCGAATTGATTTAACACAAAGATTAGACTGAACTAAATACGTAAGTTGTTGTATAACTGAAAACGGCATGTAGTGCATGGCTTGTGTTTCGATGTGGATGAGTTACATCATTTTGGAGCAAACGTGATTCGGATAAAGCCCCGCCCGCGGAAATTTTCGACAATATTTCACGCGTTCCAAATAAGACTGAAATCGGTCTATTTTGTAAACTGCAATCGTTATCATTAGCAATTTTTGCCCATAATAGCAACACGTATATAAGCATATATATATAAATATAAATATATATATATACGTGTATATATATATATATATATATATATATATATATATATATATATATATATATATCAGCATTTAAGTTTGTCCGTCTGTTTGTGTGAATTTAAAAATCAATGTGTTTTTTATTGTCCATCTTTGTCCAGTAAAGCAATGCACAAAAGCACATAATAACGGCTGCAAACGCACTAATAAATCTTCGATCCGGAACAAAATAAAACCCTATTTCTAGTATTAACGAAATTCTGTTTTACAAGAAAACATTAGTAACAACTTTGGTGTGTTTTATTGCGGCTATTAGATCCTTATCGTAAAATGGTGCAATATCTTTATGGGATTGTTCCAGTGTCACACGCAAAATATTTGTACGACGCGAAACTTCGACAAAAAATAATATTATTTGTTTGGAATTGGCAATGAATTATTATTAAATAGCATTAATTATACTGTTGGTAGAATTACAGAAAATTATAGGCATGGAATAAAACTGGTTCAAACAAGAAATGGGCTTCTCACATTCAAAAAAATGGACCAACCCCGTGTATAAATGAGAAATTTTGTTGTCAACCACATAGAGTTAATCATTGGAAGTTATAAATCATTGTTAAAATAGTGCTTGTCTATTTTATGTATTCAGTTTGAGAGTAGGTTATTCCTACATTGTGAAATTCATGGCCTGAAGCGAGTTTTAAATCGTTTAATGGAACAAAGCATTAATATTTCCATGAATTTATTCGCCATTTTCGTCTGAATCTGGTTTTGAAGCTTTTCCCATTCTAACATGTATAGATAAACTGAAAAAAATCATGCAAGTCATTGAGTTCACAAAAATTTGAATTTGGATTAGAAACTTGAAATGGGAACCAATTCAAAAACATTTCAACAATCATGCAGAATGGCATAGCTACCGTCTAGTACACCTTCTGACGTGTTTTGATAATTAGGTCTATAATGAGAATAAGACGAAGAACAGGTTTAAGTAGGCATACAAAAAATACATGCAGAAACAGAAATCGAAGTCGTGCGCACAGATATGTTCAAACAGTTTTGAGGCTATACGGGCGAAAACTGTTAGCGTCTAAACTGGACTAATACTAGAGAGTCAAACACAACGCGCACTTAGGTGTGTGCATTAGGACGACAATTCTGTCACGGTACTACAGAGGCAGTGCCTCTAGCCGCCTCCCTCTTAGCTGCTCTTTAAGCCGTGCATATAAGCCCGATCTATGATATCAGCAATCGAGTGAAGATCCAAGAGCATTATAAACATTTTTGCCAGTAATACCGACAACAATCCCGATATGTCACTGGTAAAAACCAGAAATTTCTTCGGCTATGGGCCATTTGGTTGACAAAGACAATTGAGATTTAATTTTTTTCCATGATATTCTATTTTTCGGGGATGATTTTTAATCAAAATACCTAATTTGTCTCTAAGGTCAGCAAAATAAATTTTAAAATCGCCATTGAGTAAAAAATGACTGTCTAAATTTTGCGTCGTCAAAATGTAGGCCAATATCGAGTTGTATTTTTATTTAAATTACCACTAGATAGAGGAACAGAATTTAGATTTTCAGCCTTCATGGATAGAAACAGCTAGTAAAATAGAGGAACATACCGTTAAGTACATACTACAATGAAAGTTACAAATTCAAATTAGACAACTATAAATGTAGAACGTAGACGCATATTTGTGATAGAACCAAATCATTGTTTTAAAGCATATGATCCAACAATCCCATAGTAACAAGAATATCGCGAAAATTTATTAATAAAAGCCATAGTAGGGAGAAATGTTACATGCCAAGTAAACCCGTACTATGTTTCAATCACCTAAATTTATAACCTAAATTCTATAAATGGCAACATTAAACTCCCGTTAAATAACCAATTTGGAATATTTCTGAAATAGTGGCCTTTTAAAAAAATGATTCGTTCATTAAGTTAACTTATTCATCCAGCAATATTTTCCTAGACAAACTTATACCTTTAGTAAAGTCTTTAAGCGGTAGCCCATGCTTATCATGTGGGAATAGAGCCGATACGGTTTGTATGCATACAATTTGGCACAATTCTTTACATATGCATTTATAATAGAACACATATATTTTACAAAAGATGGATATGAATCTGGATAAAAATAATTATATCAACTAATTTTAATTTATATTGCGTCAGTTCCTGTTTTTGATTGTTTTTTGTTGTTTGTGAGTATAAGGAGCGCGGTTCTGAAGACAGTCTACATGGTTACCTGACGCTTGTTTCACAAAACAGGGACCATGTAATTAATCTATTTCCTGTCGCGAAAAGGTGTGTTTTAAAGCCTACATGGTCGATCAAATTATTACAAAACAGAATAATTCTGGTGTTGGAAACGAAGGTATGCACAAAAAGCGTCGTTGTATGTAGCAAAGACAACATTCATTAGAAAATGACAGATGCACATCTTTCAAATAGGTTCTAATTGGTTTACGATGTATTAATATTTTAAGTCGTATAACTAAAAGAGAATCTCGTCCACAAATGACAGGTAAAAGTTTATATCATCAATTCGCCGCAAAACCATGATGGTAGGGGATTAAAACTTCATTGCTGAAATCCACGCTATATTTGTGTGCTTTTATTAATAGTAAATTGTCTGTGTTGTAACTATATTTCTTATAAATTGCATATTTTATTTAACCATTGTCGTTTAATACTTTCATTTGAAAATATAGCGTGGTAAGATTTACGTGGGTATTGTTGTTGCTGACGATTCGAAATAATTAAATCTATATAGTTAGAAATTACCGCGTTGCATTGTATAATATACGAATCAATTGAAATTTGTTTTATTAGACATAGCTTGAAAAGCTTTTGTTACCTTCAATTAGGTTGACCAAATGTGTCAAGCGCCGTGTGAAAAATATTTGCAGATTGATTGAGCAAAGTATGAACTTTAACAAAGACAAGGAGAATACGCTGGAATAAATAAAAAAACAGGCATATAGCTGTGGACTCAGTTTAACAGAAACTCTGCCATCACTCGTATGCAGACAATCGTATTGAATGCTATTATTATTCATGGTTTCTTTTCGGTTCATGTTGTAAATTTAGTATTAATTCTATCGAAGTTTTGATTTACAAGGCACATCACTGAGATATCCGGCATAAATAGAACCGGCCATGAGAAAAAACAGGCGTATGTCATAAGACTACGAAAGAATTACACGGTTCTCTGCAGCCAAATGTTTTGTCTAACTTCAGCGACAGCTTTACTTGTGATAGCTTCTACATTTCATAGACAGTCAACAACTGACTGAAGCTGTCCGAATTTTTTCTTTCATCTTTAATGGTTGAATTTAAGACCCATCTTCAGAGTCACATTCTTAGATGTAATCATCACATTTATCAATTATAGGGCGTTTTCAGTGTCCTACTCTAGTGCACCAAAAATAACACGACCTGACGGCAACAATAACTGTTCCCAACAGAGTTTTCAGTTAACGTCCTAATTAAAAAGAAAATGACACTTCTGAAAACCAATTTAAAATAAACATCAGGTGCTAACTTATTATTACCTACAATTTTAAGCCATAATCAACAGAATGTAGTCTAACAAGTGAAATCACCTTATTTATTAATATTGGAACTGATTAACCTAACAAATATAACCGTAAACAATGAAAACATCATTTTTAATTAATGAGGTACTAATAACAGTTGCGTGTAAAGAAATTTTAATGTGTTTCTCTAGTAATTAGTTCCGACATAAAGTGTCAATGATGCAACTAAATAATCACACAACTTGATACTTTAAGTTATAAAATAAATACGTTATCAGTTCATTGACGTTAATGAGGTTTTACTTTAATAGACCTCAATAACAATCTTGAACAGATAGAATACTGCATTAATTAGTTAATTTCAACGCTACATTACAGGTTGTCCAGTAAAATAGTTGCTGAATTAAAGAAAAGGAGTTTAAAATTAAGAAGAGTTTAACTTGCTTCTACAGTAAGGTAACGAAGCAGTGAAATTTCAGAAACTGGCACACTTGCATATGTTTATTTGACAAGACTTAGCCAATTGTTAGTATCTGCTTTTTGGTGTTTTATTCAAATGAACAAATTGTAAATGCCTTGAAGCAGAACATAAAACTCAAAACTACAAAAGATAACGGAGCGTTTTATCTTCTCAGGGCAAAGATAAAAATTTTACTGACGGAAACATATTATTAAACGGTTAGCTGTAAAAGAGGACAAAATTACAGTGAGAGCATGAGAGAGAGAACTCCCGCGCAAGATAAGATAGGACAGAGGAATACCAAATTGAAATGCTAGCAAAGGAGAAAACAAAAAAATTAAACAAATAAAACAGATGTTTAAACATAAATATGCATACAAATGTTCATTCATATAAACACTATCTTTAACTAAACATGTCTGTACAAATAGATATTTATTGAATGAGTGTGTATTTCTTCTTGTTGAATAATTAATGATTTATTACTGAAGAACACTATGGATAATTTTTTTAATTTATATACGTATATGTACATATATTGTTATATATGCACAAACATAAGTATACAAATAAGCATGTACGTACATCAATATGCACATATATATTTCAATAAGTACATATATATATATATATATATATATATATATATATATATATATATATATATATATATATAAGCAAATAACGACGCAAATTAATATAAATATGCGAATACATATGCATATGGGTGTACATACAAATATTCATATAAATATACGTATACATAGACATACATATATATAAATGTGCACATATAAATATGCGTATATATATGCTGTCCGTGTAAACTAAAAATGACACAAGGTGGCAGAGACTATTCTTCAAGTGAAACAGTTTAGTCTGTGTTGGGAACTCGTAAAGTACTCGCCAGAGTTTTCCACGACTGAAGCTAACGCTGGGGCACATTTGCGACCTACTACAGAATTCATAATACTGTGACATTCCTACTAAGCTACAACCAATTTACAATACAGTACCAACTTTGGTATTGGTTAATGTTAATCCGGGTTGCAATGTTGATATTAACACTTGACCTACTTTTTACAAACATTTTCGGTATAAACAAAGTATTTTATAATGTAGAAAAGGCAATTCATTCGGTAGACCGGTTTCGTCCTTATTGGGAACTCATCAGATAATGTACAGTATTATCCGTGGACAGGGCTCGAACCTGAGCACGTCTGCTTCATAATCTAGTGCTCTAACCATTGAGACACTCTGCCTCACACTATACACAATTATCAGTTATGTACTAACTTTTAGGTGGAGCCTATATCTATTGACTACCTTTTCATGCAGGTGGGATTATTTATGGGTTTCCCAAGTTAAATTAGGATTTCAATATATATATATATATATATATATATATATAGATTTTGCCACATAATTTCCATATATAAACGTCAGTATTGACTGAACGTACCTTTGCTATTGTACAACTGGTCAAATACATTGTAATTGGTGTTTATATAAAGCTCGCAAAATTGAGTTTAGTAAAATTTATCACAACCCGCACAATAGTTTAATTGTGTAACTTATATACCCGTGTCGAATTCTGAAAAATGTTACTGTTCGTGACAGTATAGAAATTTTGCAGCCGATATTTCCAGCCAAGTACCGTGTAAGTGAGATTACTAGTTATTGCGCACCTAGCAAAAAATAATTCAAATAAGACCACAAATTTAGCATGAAAAAAATATATAATTTCAGATACTCATGCGTATTGCCATTGGCTACAAAACCAATTGTGTTGGTATTATGAAAAAGCGCGGTATTTTGAATACCACTGTGTTAGTACGATTTAAAGGTGCACTGCACAGCATATAAAGTGAGCTGGCTTCAATTTTGCATTGCTGAGTTCTTTAAGTGAAGTTAACTCAATTATTGCTTGAGAACGCATTCGTGTATGAGACTGAACCGCTCGTATGTCCTACATTTCTTGACCAGATGCATTGTGGTTACAGGGCGAAGTGTCTCCTCCTACTGATGTGTCTCCAGTAAATATGAAACACATGTGTATATGAGAATACGCCTTTTGTTCATGTTGACTTGGGTAAATCCTTCTAGGCCAAATTTGAACTATTTTGTCAGTATGTTGACAGCAAATATATATTAGGTCTCCTCAAAAAGGAATATGTAATTTTTTATGCATCTTTAAAGACGTATTTAGCACTTTCGTTGACATTTATCGTCCTTCCTAGAGTTTAAAATGCTTCACAGCCAACATTTTCTGGTACTTTTATGTTGAGTATAAGCCTTTAGTGAATGAATTCTCATATACAGTCACTTATCAGACAAGCATTAATGCAACTATTGCGTAAATAATAACTTCTTAGGTCTTTTGTTTACAAAAAAAATATTTACTAACCGATACTTCGTCCATAACTTGTTTCACAGGAGCGTTTGAAGCTTGCACCACAACGCCTCTACGTCTCTCCATGTAGGCCTTTAGCTCAACCAATCGCATTTTCTTGGATGCAATTGATCGGCCAATCCAAGGCTGCAGTATTGATGACGAATTCGGTGAATAAACATCAGCACACCCAGCGTCTTTGTCGATTGCACCCGCTAATAATTGCTGATGTGGGTTGGAATTCAGAAGGTGACTGTGTGTGAGTTTGCGCTGATGCGAAAGGAAGCAGCCCTCCGATGAGTTGGCCAGCAATGATAGCGGCACACGCAACATAGCGGGGGAGAGAGCAGCGTCAGAATGTTTCTCAAGATCCGCAGCATGACCTAGTGCCGATAAATGGCTTCTGAGAACATTTGACGCAGACACGGCCGCTGATGCAAAACCGGGCTTAGTTGTTGTTGTTGTTGATGTAGGTGGTGGTGGTGATGTAGCTGTCGTTTCTGCCACTAGTGATTCATAGTGTGTAGAAACTGGCGTGCACTCATCAAGTGTGCCCAGATTAGTGCGCCAACAGCTTGAGTTTTTCTGAGCCGCAGCGGCCGCATACGCGGCAGCGGCTACTGCAACCATTGCAGCTGACGAAGGATTGTTTCCAGGATGTCCAACTTGGCCTAATGTTGATGGTATTGTCGTGGAATTTAAATTCTAGTGATGAGGAGAAAACGGAAAATTTTACATACACTGTCACCGACGTGGAATTAAAATCTACCTGATTCAGAAAATTAATTCAGTAACTCTCTTAACTGAATTTGTAATGTGATATTGATATTTTAAACCGTTGAACAAACATTAGTTGGACGGTTAGTGGTAATAATGATTTCGATCAAGGTTGCGACGTTGATATAAACACCAATCCAATTACATATACATTTGTCAGTATAGACTAAATATTGCATAAAAAAAAAAAAAAAAAAAAAAAAAAAAAAAAAAAAAAAAAAAAAAAAAAAAAAAAAAAAAAAAAAAAAAAAAAAAAAAAAAAAAAAAAAAAAAAAAAAATTTATATCAAGACCGCAACCTTGATTATAATAACTTTCCGCTTTGTTTTGTTAGTCTAAACATTAGCAAGTTGGGAAATAACAGCAATACGCATTCGTAAACTGAGCGCTAAAAAAACTACCATTTTTACAAAACGGTATAAACGCATGTATGCGAAAAGGCATGATGATTATAGATGACCACCCGCAAATAAGTTGAGGCATTTAAAGTTGCAATTTTGTCATACGTTACCTAGCACGCCATGCATAATGAACTTGAAGAGGTAAAGCTATATCATCCTTTACACTGATAATGAAATTGTTGTGGTTTTACAGTTTTTAGAGATAATTCATATGCGAAATGAATTATGCTCACCTTTTAATGTGTTGTCTCACAGTCAATGTGGTTACAGAACTTTAATCTCTACACAGGTTCGAGTTTTCTTCGCTATATATTGTTTGACTATATATATATATATATATATATATATATATATATATATATATATAGCTTAAGATTGAAATGATATCGGGACTAAAAACTATTTGAAAGAGAATATAAAACAACAATAGCCGCAGTCGTGTTAAAAATCAAATGTTAGCCAATTTATCGATTACATTTCGATATAGCTAAACAATTGAATTATATCTTACAAAACTGAAATACCTGTAGTTGTTTTAGATGTTGTTTAGCGTCGCCATTTCCCAATTGCAGTTTTGCTCTAGCATAACGCCCTCCTGATAGAAGGGCTTGAGAAAACACGGAATCACATATTTCGGTTGACGTTGCCGACATATCCTCATCCAATTGATGCTTAAGATACTCGGGCTGCATTTGATTGTGCAACGATTCCGATTGATGCGCCGACTGTTGCAGCTGACGATAATGGTGCTGGTTTTGATGGAGATTAGCTTGATGGAAAGCAACGCTTGGATGCATTACTCTTAACGAGGAGGCGATTGTTGGTTGATTCATAAGCGAAGCATTACTTAGTTTCTGATGGATACTCGAATAAGGATGTTGCGCTGGATACTGGAGATTTTCGCGGATAGTTTGATTCACATTGGCGTGATGATTGCCAAGCATCTCGACCATTGCTGCAGCATTTGTCGAGTTGGCCAAATTTGAGAACCAGTCAACTGCGGATGTTGTCGGTGTGGTACAACTGTTGCCCAAGTTAGTCAAATTACCAAGACGATCACTTTTCTCCAGTGCAGCTTAACCATTAAAGAAAGAAAACAGGAAACAATAATGAAGCGATAAATAAAGAAGGCAATTTTTTTCAATAAACGGTCATATTATTTATCGTTTATGACACGACAGGTGACCAAATTGGGCAAGTCTGACCCCCATGTTCCTATAGAGCTTCAGATAATCGGTAGAAATCTATGATGCGAGCTTTAGTTGGCCACTGATGCAATTACGATAGGAAATTGAAAACTGCGACCTTGCATACTTGAGTGTTTTTGAGTTTGGTTGCGCTGGTGTATTTCAGTGCTTAAAGTGATTTTTCGTACGGTAGAAAGAAGGTGCTAGAGAAAACTAACTATTATTAAGGCAATTAAAGCAAAACTTATGTGGGATCGGCGAAGAAACAGTTATTATGAAATTGTTTCAAACCACAGGAATGGAAATATATTTTGTGCATATAGATACAAATTGATGTATAAAACGGAAACGTGACAAATCAAATCAATCAAATAGATAATTTCTGCGGTATCTCACAAATGGTTTGAGTTCTGTTAACTGGAGGCATTCTAGAGGAAGTTGGAACGAATCTTACATTCGGTGTGGTCATTCTCATTAACTTTGTACACACTCCGACAATCTAATAAGTCACGGCGTTTTGCCAACTCACACTGCATATTTTACCAACTCATTAGGTAAAAGTAATCTCAAAGAAGTTTGAACCTCATGATTGGTGATGGCAGATTTTCTATTGCAAAAGAAAGTCGGCTAGTCACTGAGGCCTTGGTGGAGATGCCAATACCAAAGTAAACATGTCAGTCAAATGGCGTTTAATCTTGACAGCATTCTTCGCGGATTTTCGATAGTACAAATTTGGCATGCACAATTACAATGCAGAGAGGTTTCAATCAATCATAATACTGAATTACAATCATAAATAAAAGCTTTCGTACTAAACCGAATTTTTATACATTTAATTGCTCCCGAAAGCAGTCTTTGCTAATAACGCGACGTTTTTCAAGAAGTAAAAAACCATGCTCCGTAAGATTGATTGCATTAGCTATATTATGGAGTAAATAGTTGTAAACACCGATATGTAAGTAACTAGTATGTTTTAGATAGATGAGGTGCTACTGTCAATCCCTGGTAGCCACTGATGGTAACATCTACAGATTAAACAATTATTCATTGCACGGGTGATGATAAAAATATTTCAGTTATGCTTTTGGATTTGAGACGGGCACATAAAATAAATTTCCATAAAAATTAGGAATAAAACCACTAAGAATATCAGCTTCTCAAGCAAAGCTTCAAACTTTGACCTCGCGGTAATTTAACAACATCCTTCAAGGCGACATGTATTTCTTATATATTCCTATCTAAGGAACAATAATAAGTAAAAGTGGGCACTTAACCCCCAAAGGAATTCATTAATTATAAATGCGAAAACAATATGCATGCTTTTGACACTAGTTGATATCGGCTAAAATTTGTAATAAACAATATCATTCTAACATAATGATAAAATTTTATACCTCTAAATGGTTATCATTCATTAGCAGGCATTAAAATTAAGAGTGAAATCATGCTTGAACTCACATCGACCTGAAGCCGGCGTTATGTCCATATCGTTTAAGCTGGCATTGGTTGCAGCCGCAATGGCAGATCGAGGAAAATTGTTCAGCAATGGGATATATGGTGCCGGTAAACTCGTAGTACATGGTGTCCCAATCACCTCGTCTCCGTTCGTCAAATGCAACTGCTGCGGTGAAAGCTGACCAAGACTTCCCTCGGATCCATACATATCTGTAGACCGAGGCTTCTGCAAGTGTGTCTGACCGCAATTAATTCCGCTAATTACTGCGGAGTTGAGCTGGTGCTGAGAATCCATCGGATATAGTGTTTGTTTCTGGAGGACAGAACTGCAACTCGCATTAATGCTGTTGCCAATCTCCCCACGAGCATTACCACCGTCGATGCCATAGCTAAGGCAAGCAGCAGCGAGATTGGAGCTATGCTTTTTCCGCAGTAAGGCAGCAGTTGCTGATAAACTGTTGCAGGCGTTCTCACCAGAAGCGAAGTTGCCGCAAGTGCTTCTGTTCTTAATGGCCTGTTCGTATTGCTGAAACTGTTGCTGGAGATGATGTTTGGAGTTGATCAATTGTCCCCGGACACCTCTTGTCGGGCTAGTGTCCGAAGGCAAATTTGATGTTAAAAGACAGGACGCAGTTGGAGGCGAAGGAGGTGTTGTAATTAAAGTTGTGTTCGCCGTTGCAGCTGATAAATTATGATTTGATGAGTGCGGCGATCCGCTATTTGAGCTGTTCAAAAGTTGTTGAGCCTGCCTTTGCTGTTGCAGTGAGGCGTTTAATTTACTTAGCATGGCCATAGACGTCGGGTTCAAAATACACGTTTCGTCTGCCTTAGACATGTTGATCGACTCGTTTAGTAGAAATCCATTCATCAACTGTTGCTTGTTTATTAATTTATAACAAATATTATACAAAAATTGTTTCTATAAAATACGTTGTGCAGTTTGCTCGACAACTAAGTACCAAAGGCATTGAATTATTTGAAACGCTTTTTTTGGTACATTTATTTGCGTTGAAATAACGTAAACTGACGACTTGGTATGTTACCGAAATGCTATATACGCTTGTCTTCAATTGACAACATTTAGAAAGGTTTAACATACACATTTGAAAGGTTATCCAAAATATGTGTCTACATTTTAAACGAAGCTTACGAATTATGGATAAACACCAAACTCTTTGTGTCGGGCCAGCCGCAGTCATAGGAAAACTACCGCCGTTCGAAGGTACTGAGGCGGTTTAACCTTCCACAAGCATTATTAGAGCATAATGGTAAACCGACTAACGAGGATCAAACCACGTTTATATAGAAAGTTTAAAAAATAGATACGCGGTTCTCACCTCTATTAGTCTCCGTTAAATGCTATTTATGCACTATTGCCGAATAACATTTTATATAAGACATTTTTCTTTTTTGATAAATATATTACCTGGTGATTTATTGATTTAGATTTATCGTGGTTAACAGATTGATAAAACCGCCGTTTCTTGTTAAGAAATAGGAAAATTGTGAATTAAAGTTCCTTGTAGTAAAATTAAGCAGATTTTTTTTCAAAAGGAGAGGTTTTTTTATAAATCCATGAAGTTATACGAAAATTCACAGTAATGTGGAATCTTCGAGTAGTGCATTTTCAACTTTGTAGTAGTTGACCATACATATTCATATATATACATGCAAGATATGCGGTTTCTCGAGCAATTTATTGTAGCTAGAATTAATTGAATTCGTAAGAAAAAATGGTTCTGAATCGCATTGATTAAATTCTAAATATCCAATACATAATCCTGAGTAAAGCGGAGTAACTGGCACTAAAATGTACAAACAATACTTTATTAGATTAGTCATTTTAAAAAATAAGTTCGACAACGAAATAGAGGGAGTAGATCCAATAATTACACAAGACACTAAATAAATATTTTCAAATAAAATTGACAAAGAGCTTAGGAAATCCAATGCAGGTATTGCAGACATGTGGAGGTGTGTTGTAGCTCCGTTATAATTTAGGTAGGAAATGTTAAAAATATAACAGCGTACAAATATGGACGCACAAACTGATCAAATATTATACGGATTTCGGTAGACACTCGACACGTAATAAACTTTCAAGTTTGTAAGTTAATATAAACTCTTAACCAAAAAACTACAAATTTCTACTGGAAATCTTTTACGCGGATGTCAAGAGAGAGAAGCTATGAGTTCACGAACAGCGGAAGTATCAAAAGGCTCGAGATGGCATGAAATATTTCCGAAGAAAAGACAACAATTCAAATATGTATTCGAACGGTAAACCAAATCTAGTATAGATTTAAAATTGATGAACAAGGATTGCTAAATTGTGAGTGTGTGCATTTTATATAATCTGATATCCTACCAAAATTTCAAGTTTATCATCGCTTCTTTTGTCGTCCTACAGAGTGTCTACCTGTCAGCCTAGTTTATTTTAATTAATCCAAGGTAAAAAAGTATTCTCAAATTTCTCTTATAATTTTATTCCTGACAATATACACTACAACAGATATGACTTGTTATATTATTTTGTACTTTTGAGGCCCAATAACCTTTATAAAATTATTGTTTTCACAGAAGCATTTCATGATAATTATTCGCTAAACCATTCGTGTGCACTCTGCATATATTCCGTAAATTACTTCACAAATGGGTTACTGCATGAAAGTTTTCTCTGACCATCTTTTGCCCGAAATCCAGATCTCTTGTTTTAACATCGGGATGGAAATATGGCTTGACTAATAAATCACCAAGATGGCAAAATATTTGACAGCCTGTAATACCAAATAACGAATCCTATTTGGAATAGACACACATTGTATAATTTTGCAACTTTACTATTGAACTTGTCACCTTCAACACCAAATTAACAAGCTAATGGTATGATACCATTAGTATTCACTTTTTATTACATATGATATATATATATATATATTCACATGTCTGTCTAGTAAAAGATTTAATCTTGTCAAAAAAATCAGTAATACACAAAATAGATGCTTTTTTATGGAAAATAGTAAGGGGAATTCACAAACCTAAGTTGAACTCATAACGTTGACTTCAAATAAACACTAATGACATTTATGTTTCTATCAGTTGAATAGTATGGAGAATACTTGTTCAACCGAGAATGTTTCACAATTGTGTAACTGATTTCATAGTCTTATGCTAAGCATGATGTATGCCCGCTTGTACAAGACCGGAGAAACTTTCGGTTGAAATGTCAAAACAATTTTTATTATAACTTGCCGAAAAAGTGAAATGTCAGCTCTAATGGAGGATTTCAAAGGTAAGTTAATATACAAATTCTACGTGGGATAGTTGGGTATAGCTATGAATAGCTAGAACTGTTGTGGCTATTTATTGCAAGAAGATCTTTAGCATAACTAGACTTAAATTAATTATACCATTCTTCTTAGTTCTGCAATACGAATATGAGTGATTACAATTGTTGCTAGGCCTCTTCAAATAAACGAGCAAATAGAAATGACCAAAAGATAGTTAGCAAAGTTGATCAAGTGTTTAATTGCAGAGACAAGTGCATTTTCTATGATAAATTTTGGTTTTATTTGAAAGATGCTGTATCGAGGCACAGGTAATAGTAACAAAACTGAAACTGATGCTCACAGGATGTTAATCGGAATGAGATGGTATCACGCCAAGCGCCAACCAGAGAAATGAGGTCAATCACCAATGTCTTCAATTTCACACACAACAGTTCGACTAATTAAAATGTAGGCTCAAGTTGTGATGCTGTCGTCAGCCGACAAGAAGCATAGAAAACGAAATTTGTACTTGTTAAATATATTATCACCTGCTTATTGTAGTTTTAATTCTATTCAACATAGCTTATATTTAAACACGCAGCGCATAAAACATAAAAGATATTGTTTTTATTGTGTACTCACCTGATATGCAGCTTGCTGTGAAGGTGTCGAATTGCAAACACTTTCAGTGGCAAATCCGGTATTGTCATTGTTACTGAATTCCACTTGTTGTACTCGATTTGACTGGCCTTTCTGTTGTTGTTGGTGATTATGGTGATGGGGGTGCTGAATGTGTTCCGAGGATGAATGGATTACGCCGTTCAGGCTTACACTTATTCTGCCTCCGATGTCGGCATTTGAAATTCGCTCATTACTAGAGGCAACCACAGAGGCTAGTGTCTGACAATTGATAGTGCCAGCGCTAACAATCTGAGCACTACTCAATTTGGACAGTTGTTGAATCGTTTTTTGCTTGGTATCGGGGTCTTTGATTTGCGATTGTAGCTCTTTCGAACGGCGCCTGGCCAACACTTGAATGTGACTAGATACTTGTTTGCGACTACGAATCTTACCGGTGTGTTGAAAAATGTAGCGAGCAATCAACTCATTACGGCCTGTTAAAACAAGATAAAAGAGTAGAAACTATCATTTATGCAGTTTTCTTTACTGACCGCGGTTCGCTCAGACAATAAAATAAATAAGACACGATTCATAGGCTTCATAATTATAAAAAACAATATTGTATGGTAGATAAGCAATTTCACTGTCAATTTATAACAGTTAAATACTGTTTGTTGCGGAGCACTAATATATTTGCAAGTATGTATTGGGTGTTGCGAACCTAGTAACAAATTATTTCAGTTATGACCAGAAGGATATACTCAGAGGCAGCATGAACGGAAAGTACAATCTCATGCACATTCGTTTCGTGCTTACTGGCGACTCATCAGTAGGAGCCGGTATTACGCCCATTAACCACTATATACTGATGAGTCGTCAGTAAGCACGAAACGAAAGTGCATGAGATTGTACTTTCCGTTCATGCTGCCTTTGGCATATCCTTCTGGTCACAACTGAACTAATTTGTTACTAGGTTCGCAACACCTAATACATGCTTGCATATTCGCTGTCAATTTTTTGTTAATTTCTAACAAACCAACTGGGAAGACAGTTAAATTTTTAATTTTGCAATTATACAAACCAAATTTGTATAGGTTTGAATATTTTGCAATAAATAATAACGAGAAGCAACCGCATAATAACAACACATGTTAGAGAATAGATTTGTATGATTAAGTTTGGCGTGCATTTTTCAGTTTAAACATTTGCAAAATACTATTGTTGCTTGTCACTTGACAAACATCGTTTTAATCTACAAACATTGTTAAATGGCGCTATGGTTACCGAATTATGCCAAAAACTGCAGTACGGAAATCATCAAGATTGCTGAAAACCTGACTGTCGAGAATATTAAAAAGCAACGGAATGCATGACAACCAATACATATTGCACCGCCGAGAAGTTGTTGATCTCTGTCTAAGTTTAAAATCAGTATTATTGTTACAAAGTTACATAATATGATCCAGAAACATGAACAAACTCATGAAAAAGCAGTTAATAGGACGACTGGCGAAGGATTTTCTTCACCAATGTAGCGTAAAGATACAATGGAACCCTAGCATTGCTTATTTCTATCATATATGCGCATATATATATATATATATATATATATGCGCATATATATATATAGGGGAGTATATATATCGTTATCACGCGAATGTTCGCGTGTTAACAAAGCTCCTTCTCACGTAATCAGAATGTGTGCTGTACTCGTCCCAAACTACGCTCTCATTAAATTGTTAATTATATTAACGTAATACGTTGTTTCAAACTGTATTGTTTAGTGGTAAAATTTCAAACTAGGTTTCCTTAAAGAAGACTTCCTATGAACAGCTGCTTTAGCCTAGACGACAGCAAGTTTTTAGCGGAGCAGCTAGACGTGGCAGTGATTACACTGTTTAATAGGTGATGAGCAATCATTGAAAATATTTAATTTATTAATTAAATACGTAGTTATAAAAGAAATATAAGGCATAGTTATTTTTAAAAATGTTAGACATGTACAATATAGAGTTCATTAAACTTCCACGAAGAGCATCTTTGTTTGCGTTGAATAGGATAATAGAAACGCAGTGCTGGTTAACCAATGATAAATATTTCTGTAAATTACATCATTGAAGGTCCATTTAAACTGTAATAAATGTTGAAATATATATCATATTCCTTAGTAAAAATTTATAACTTCGTTTAGAATTGTTTCCATTGTGAACAACTTGGGGGCAGAGGTATTGACACAAATAGACGAAGTCCAAAGACAGAGTGAGGAACTGTACTCCAGAATATACGACAGATTAGAACACGTCGGCTAAAGGAAGAATATTTAAAAGCTTGCGATTCAATCCCAGTTATTGTACACCACATACCTAATTATCTATTATACAAAACATAAACAGCTAGCCAAATTGACTTTGCATATTAGAGTTAATCTCATAGAAGTAACTCAAAGACAAATAACACATGATAATAGTCAGGGATGTAACGTTGATAAAACTATCATTTTTCTCAAAGTCTGCTAAACTCTGGATGCATTTTCAACGTAGACAACCTGTAAACGCACTCAATACTACAATGACATTACTCCACGTGCGGTTTAGATTCTAAAATGGTTTGACAGTAAAAGATGGTTGTTCGTTTACTGAGTTGACGAACGCGAAATACAATTAGTTCTAACCAAGTTTGTTTAAATCAACGCCTTCAACTAATCACATATCTAGCTCAGATTTTTGTTTGCACTGAGTTCATAATGGACGCTTGTAGAAAATTTCGAATACTTAAAGTACATACGTAAAACTATGTGATAACCCAATTTTGTTTTACAACTATGTTTACATAAAATAACCAAAACGTAGAATAAACACACACACGTCTATATATATATATATATATATATATATATATATATATATATATATATATATATATATATGACTTTCTTATTTCTAAAATGATATAATTGATGGCTAATTGCAGCGTTGATTCTAAAGAGATACCACATAGACCCAACCTCAACGATGAGCTAATCAAATACATAACTTTGGATATAATTTTAAATTGGGTTTAGTGCGCGGTTGGGTGGCATAGTGGATAGAGTGAGTGACTTGAAAGGAAATTCGCTCCGGTTTGAGACCACCAACGGAAAAATGTTGACCTTGCTTGAAGAGTTCCCAATAGGAATGAAACTGTTCTACTGGACGAAGTTCCATTGCTACCCTATACAATGAATAGTTTATACTGACAAATTTGCTCATAATGGGAACGGTGTTTATATTAAGCTCGTAATCTTCATTTAGATGATTGTTATCAACAACCACGCCACCAATGATTGGTTATTTGGATAATAAATGATGTTACTCGGGACTGCGCGATACTGTAAGTGGGATGGTTAGTTTATCTTCGTGACACGTCTGGCTACGCTGTTGGTGTTTCTGCGCTGCTTGACATTCGCATATTAGGAAGTGAAATAGGATTAATAAAGATTTGATATTTAATATGAACGAACAATCTAGTGCTTCAAACAGTCCACATGTACTTTGGGATTTTATGGAAATGTGTCAGTGATGATGATGATGATGACGATAATGATGATGAGGATGATGATGATTATGATGATGATGATGATGATGATGATGATGAGGATGATGATGATGATGGTGATGATGATGATGATGATGGTGATGATGATGATGATGATGATGATGAGGATGATGACGATTATGATGATGATGATGGTGATGATGATGATGATGATGATGATGATGAGGATGATGATGATGATGATGATGATGATGATGACGATAATGATGATGATGATGATGATGATTATGATGATGATGATGATGATGATGATGAGGAAGATGATGATGATGATGATGATGATGATAATGATGAGGATGATGACTATGATGATGATGAAGATGATGTTTATGATGATTATGATGATGATGATGATGATGATGATGATGTTGCTGATGATGACGATAATGATGATGAGGAGGATGAGGATAACGATGTTAAAATTGATAATGATAATGATGACGATGATGAAGATGATGACGATGATGATATACTCCGAACGCCCAAACATATCAGATTTAGTCGAAAACTTCCCAAACATAGTGTATATGCTATGCTTCATTCCTTAAATTAACTGGTTGGTGTCATGTTTACTCTACAGACGGACAAGATATGAACCTTGAATGAAAAGTTTTTTTTGCGAAACTGGATTTATTAAAATTACCTGATCTGCGTTTTGACTAACGCAGTTTATACTGTTTCATTAGTTTCATATCAAACCTGTTCATTTGTAAAATAATGAGTAATAAACCAACGTGCAGTTATAATATTGTTGTTTATTTTAAAGTCAGAAACATTATGCACATCAGAACTTGTGAGCTTAAATGTACGCAATAAACAAATATACAACATTTAAATTGCGAATTCTCCGAATAAGCCATGCTCAAATAGCAGTTAGAAACCGTTTTCTTGCGGATAGCTATGATATATGCCATTGTGTATTAGGTGATGCGCACTTGGTAACAAATTAGTTCAAATATGACAAGAAGGTTAAACTAACGTCACCATGAACGTAAGGTATAATCTCGTGTACAAATGTGTTTCGTGCTTACTGGCGACCCATCAGTAGGAGCCGGTACTTCGCCCTACACCCATTATATACACCGTTAAGAAATGTGAGACAATTAGCCGGTTCCTAGTTTCAACTTTTCTAGACAATTTATTTTTAGTATAGAGCTTAGTACCGGCATCTTCTGGTCCTATTTGAACTAATTTTTTACTAGATGCGAACACCTAAAATATGCTCATTCGTGCATGTAACTTGCACCACTAATATCCAAGTTCATAGCAATCTTTAAGAAATTGCCACGCGGAATGATTTCACCTTTTTACTCTAGGTTTGAACATGGCTTAATGGAATAGTATTTGCAATAATTCACGATCTTTGCTGGAAAAGTCCAAAAAATATTTTCAATGAAACTATCCTGTATATCTATATTATCGTTCAGATAGTGAGCTCATATTATTTATTTTCTACCCTTGAACGTGCATATCGTATACACTAAAGGAAACAAAATAATTTTCATGATTCAGACAGTGCTTTAGGCATTGCCTGCAGATTTTCAAATTTAAACAAGAAACACTAAGCTTCTATAAACTTGGGAGCCAAATTTCAGAATAATACACAGATAACTTGATCTACTATCAAATGGTTGTGCAAGTTGTAGTTTGAACGTCTACTACACTAACAGAAAAAGATTGTTCATAACAAGATATCGTATTCCTCGTCTTTTCTAACTTTTTAGTTTGTTTAGCCTATCAGCGAGTTAAAATTTTAGCAGTGAAACGGGAATAAGTCAAACTATGAATAGAATATTGCAACTGATAGCCTCTTAGTATAATACGCTACAAATTTACCTCAAATTCGTAGGTTCAGATTCTTTCTACTTTTATAATTCAGAGGTGTGTTGCTTGGTCAAATTTTAAAGTGTGTCGCAAGTCGAAACCAGTAAGGTAATTATTTTTTTGTGAATTGTCTAACAAACACAACACCATAAACAAGACGTGAAACGGTCTCTCACCGGAATAACGTCCGCTATCACAATAGATTTAAAATAATAGCGTGAAACATGCAATCTACGTCTCATTCATTAATATTTGATACTTTACAAATAACATACCGTACATGCGTCTATATATTATATATGACATTTTTCGTAGCAAATTTGCTCGTGTAGAACTAGAAAGATAAGCGACAGCCAGCATAAAAACAAAATTCGTTGGCCTATTGAGGAATTCGTTTTGCGTTTTCAACTCGTCAGTTGAAACCAGAACTATGCCTAAGACGCATATACTAAGTGGTGTTATTTTAAGCGAGTGTACTGCGTAAATTACTTAACAGCAACTATAAACGAGTTAGTTCACAAAGAAGTAAATTTGGTTTTAACAAGATAATTATAAAGCAGCAGTAAAATTATTTCATCCGCATAAGACTAGAGTATATATATATATAGGTATATATATATATATATATATATATATATATATATATATATATATATGTGTGTGTGTTTGTGTGTGTAATGCTGACATAGAGAATATGTTTTATCAGGTCTACGTGTCGGTGAGAAAGCAGCAATGCGTTTATATGGGTGGGCAATGATGTAGGTCTGACTTAATCAATTTACGAAGCAACGAATATAAACCGTATCAGTTGACATTTTGAAGATGCTACTGTCTATAAGTAATCAAAATTAGCATAACTGCAAGTAGATCTTTACTTTTACATCTATTTACAACTCGGTTCCACCTGAAATCAAAATTATGTTTATAGATTTGTGTACATATAAAAATATAGAAATTTATTTATTTATTTCTGTAAATACATAAAGCTCGCAATATTTAAAACCTGGATTTTCGTATTTTTATATGTTTGTCTGTAATGCTATGTCGTCGAAGCTAAAACGGTGTACTAAAGGATGAAAATATTTATGAATACGAAAACAACCTTTTATAAAGTTGCCCAGTTTGTGTTCTTGCGCGTAAAAAGTAAGAGCTACACGCCAGTAAATTATCAAACGAGGCTAAATGAATTATTATTATCAATGTTCATAGAAAGTATACACAAAAATCTCGAAGCATCTGTATAAAATTCATGTTATAGACAACAGTCAGTATTTTATATTTTTAAACTTTTCATAGGTATATACAGCGCTGTTGTTACGCGAACCCGTTGTTAAATTTTTCGTCGCTATAACTAAGAGGATAAATTATGATAAACGTCTTTCCTGAATGCTGAACAGTGTTTATTCATTACGCTTCCTCTAACGAGGTAATATTTGTGTTGCATTTGGCCTGCTTCGGCAACGGAAAGACTTTATAATAACGACAGTGTTAATTATTTATGTCAATTTCATGACCCTACTTTTCCAACAATCATACCAAAAATGGTTAAACGACAAAGTATCGGAGGATACTATAATTAAACTTGAAGAAGATATCAGCCACTTGAACAAAAGAATTTGTTAAAAGCCTGTTCATTATAACTATTGTAATCTATTTATTTAAACTCAACAAGATCAATGTAAAAGACCATGAGTGTACGAGCATATATGTAGAAGAAATATTGATTGCGATTCCTTTTTGCTGTGTTAATTTAGTAAAAGTGGTAACGTTTTCAAGGGAAGTTCGAATATTGTAACTTCGTGTTGGTTACAAATTTATACAAATTACACACGTGGCAAAATTTTTTCATCACTGTGCTCAATAAGGATGTTATAAAAATTAAGTTGAAGTTTAATCTAAAATGTGATTCATTTTTTTATTAGTGAAAACATTTTATGTGAAACCAAATTCAGATAATCGCATTCAGGTGAGATGAATAATGGTAGGAAGAAACATGAATTTACAAGTTAGCCTGACGTAAAACCGTTCAAACGCTCTAAACAAATCGACAATATTATGTCGATGTAAATTTAGAATACCGAAACAGTTGCTTCATAGTTGTTTTAATACTAAGATTACACACCTGAAAACCGTCTTAGACTAATTTGGTTGATAAAGTCAACAATGCTTAAAACTTATTTGAATCTAAATTTCAAATTTACGAAAAGATAAAACGTGATCCCCATGTAGAGAAATTCAACAGCAATAATGAACAAGTGTTAACGCGAAGAAGTTCTACAAAGTTTATTTAAAACCAGTTTGCAAGCTTGAAAGTAATACCAATCCCACAGCACAGCATAACAAAACTACCGACGCGTTTCGATCGTTAATGATCATCGTCAGATCATGATGACAAACTGGCTTGCAAGAATCAAACTGAAATGCATATATAAGGAAAGCAAAGTTATTTGTGCAACTCTTATCTTTAATGATCTCACATTTATTGTACTGGACTGGAAATGTCAGCTACACAATTTCTCTGCTGTCACGAACATCAAAGTGTTGCAGTAATTTTGCTACGTTGTTCGACAGGTTAGATAAAACTGGATTGGTTTTTATATTAGGCTCGTAAAATTGATTTAAATAAATGTTATCATCAAACACAAAATCAAAGATTGTCTAAGTTATACAGCATTCGTTGCAGCATTAATGATGCAGATAGGTAGCAAAACAAAATTAAAAGACTTATTTTTGCAACAATACAAACTTATATGAAGGAATATTGTTGTTCTATCAGAAAAAAAATAACCATATCATTCAACTCACTTTGAATAAAAATAATGCGTAAACAAGAGCCAGCTAGCAAATAACGCAAATCTTGAGACAGGGCCCATGTGTCACATGAAAAAATAGGCGTATGTGATGCTCAGTTATGTAATATAAGGTCGGTAGATATTTCAAATCTATCATGAGCAAAAAGTGTAACGTCAACCAGTCATTGGATTCTGACTTACAATCTGCACCTAAAAATGAGCCGCCAGTACGCTTTTAAACCACTCTAGTTATAAAATATCAATGATACGGCAAAGTTTTGGCAATGAACTATGGCGCAGGCAGAGAAAGAGCATATATATGGCAGGTATATATATATATTGTAATTTCATGCATGCGTGCAGTTTTTAGAAAAAGAGTAAAAAAAGTAAAACCGCATAAACAGATCCGGCATTGCTAAAACATTTTAATATGATTTGCTACAGAATAGACAGTCTACTTAAATGTGATTTAATAAGAACGTAACCATCTTACGTGGGGGGAAGTGTCAAATTTAGTTGATGTCGGAAATTAGATTTCACCATTGAAGTTGTGTATATAAATAGCCGTCATTCTCTCATATCTTATATAAGTTTGATATAGCATTATATCAGGATGGCTATATTATAGTAATTTTTATGTAGGATGAGATTCAGAAATTGTAAATGTTTGCCACAGAAAATTAAATAAAGTATGATAAATTAATAAAAGTGGAATTTAGTGTAAGCCACATATAAAGTCTTAATAAGTTAAAATTTTATTTATTGCAGAAAAAATCTGTGGTGCAACAAATCACACAAGAAGAATGTATGCGTCATTACGTTTAACTGAAAATTCACGAAATTAAAATTTAATCGATTATGTTAAAATATGAGTTTGTACTAAGTCACTAATACAATACTAGCTTTTAAGGCTAAGGGCTAATTTTTTTGTGCAAATGAGCATTGATTTACTAGCGGCACCGACGTATTTCGTTGTAGAAAATATTAAATAAAATTTGCATTAACAATTTAGCAAATGTTTGTTACTTCACAATCATTTTAAAATAGAGTCTCATATTCGTGGTCATTGCCGAATTCGACACTGACAACATATAAGTGTAGGCAATTCATCTTGACATTTCCATCTTTTTCATTTGTTGTGAAGTGGTGAGACAATTGATTCGTTGATTCTCTCTTGCTTTGTATGTCGCTGCAGTCATTGATCATTATATATATATGCGTGTGTGTATATATATTTGCCAAAAAAATCATCAAAATCGTGCAGAATTGATGCAAAAGATCGGTCCGCTATGTAGCCTTAGTTGCTAAGTTTTTACAGTCATTTTTACTGTTTGAGCTGTTCGGATCAGCATTAAGCAAACAGGATTGATTCGCTTAAATTTAATTTTAAAAATGTAAAGACAGGACTGCACAAAGACGATATCAAATGTATATAAGAATTAAAATCAGATATAGATCTGGTTTTAGAAAACGGTCATGCGAATATGCAACTAAACTTAGAATTGCTACATATTCGCGCTGAATGTAACCTTGTATTGATTCAAAACTGCCCGTGAAAACGTTCGATTTAGAAGCGAAATTCCTGAGAGATGAATTACTAAAGTCTTGAGTTATAGTCTATTGAAACGATTCCGTTCAGTTGAGTGTTTCAATGAATGAAACAAACTCATATCTTACAAAAACGGTGCTTTTTTGTTGTTTAAATTGTAATATAACTGCAGTTAGATCAACTTCAGCATTACGCCTTGGCCGTCATCCAACACCAGGCTCAGATGTGTCAAACTAGCTAAATTGTATTTTGTGAAGGTAGAAATGCTATTTTTTGCTGAAGCTTAAATAACACTGTGAATTGATTGTTATCTGAATCCGGAAAATCAAATTCAAATACTTTATATTCTGCGCATGCAACCCAAAAGTTCACAAATAAATTGAAAGAAATAAAACTACTAATATCTTAGAACCACTAACAGCAAATTCTGAAACATTATTATTCATCATGCACCTGATCTATCTCGTGGATTTACAATTAGGTAGTGCTAGATGTTTGTACTGATATCTCCTCAGACCGGTAAACATTTGCTCTATAAGACTAATTTCTACAGCTGCAGCGACACCTTGTTATACATATTCGCATACTTGAATTTACCAAAAGTATAAACGAAAACAACATCATGAAGAACAAGGCTAAAAGATGGACAACACACGGGCAAAAACCAATGGTGCGCGTAACGACTAACAAAGCGAACACTTAAACGATAAGTGATTACGCGGGTGGTGGCAACAATTATTTAAATCAAGTTTACGAGCTTGAAATAAACACCAATCCGATTGTATTCAACCAGTCGTCGAAAAACATAGCAAAACTTCCGACAGTCACACGTACTGACCCGTTCGATTCTCCAAGATCATCAGTGTACGACGGCAAACTGAATAGCGAGGATCAAACCGCAATGCATATATATATGTAAAGCAAAATTTGATTTGCAAATCTCACCTCAAGTAGTTTCGCATATAATGTACTTGACTGGAAATGCCGGTTGCACAATTTCTATGCAGTCACGTACATTAACGTTTTTGCAGCTTTCGCCAAATGTATGTGGGTAATACAATTAAACAATCATTGATTGCGCAGGTGGTGGCAACAATTTAAAAAAAATTAAGTTGCGTGCTTGAAGTTAACACGAAGCCAACTGTATTTAATGCTTTCCATATATATTTATTGTGGTTTTTTCTCGGTTTTCAGTTTGCCATCGTTATCTGATGATCATCATGGAAGGCCGGAATGCCACCTGCGGCACGCGTGTTTTGGGGGCTTTAGTTTTGTTATGCTGTTCGACGCGAGAGGTTAAATTCCCGAACGGACACTGGTGTACTGAATTTCACAAAATTCGATTTTGGCGTGGAATTGCTACCACCACTGACGAAACATTGGACAGCTTATCGTATTAGCCCATATATATATATATATATATATATATATACGCTATATGAGCAGGCGTTATGGCGAAAACCCCGAAAATACCGTTTCGTGACCGTAATGTACCAGCGGGAGCCGCGACATTTACAGTCAAGTACTATGTATGGGAGACTAATAGAGGTTAGAGCAGCATATCTAATTTTGCTTCCCGTACATATGCAATGCGGTTTGATCCTCGCTAGTCAGTTTGCGGTCGTAATCTGGTGATGGTCATGGAAGGTCAAACGCGTCAGAACCTGCGACAGACGGTAGTTTTGTTATGCTTTTCGAAGACTTGTGCAATTCAACGGGATCGGTGTTTACTTTAAAGCTCGCAAGCATGATTTTAAGAAAAGCGAACACTTAGTAAAATCTCAATCCATCAATCCGTGAATGATAAGATCTCAAGCATCACTGTACAATACAATGAAAAGGAACCATGCATGTGCATAGACGCACACATATACACATAGACAAATGGTCTTACAGATCAACCCACAATAGACCGTCAACAGGAAATAGATTTTAAATTGAAAATCAGGCTATTTTCCACCCACTTATTCAAATACAAACCAATGATGTGTATAAATGAATGATTGTATAGTGATGAAAACGGTCATTATCCACTTTGTTTTTAAATGGACATTATAAAAATTATATCGTACAATGCAAAAACAGAGATTGCTTACAAAGTATTAAGAAGGACCACGTTAACCGGATCCTATTTATACACCCGAAGGACTGCCAAGATCGACCTGAGATAAAAATTATCTAATATTTGGAGGTTTCACAATAGGTATGTCATTATCAATATATTACGGGCCTTACTGACGTTGTCAGTGCGACTGGCTCGAACTCTTTCGCTGTGATGAATATACAAATGTACAAACAGGATAAATTAGCATAACGGCAATATAATTTTATTCGTTAATTATCCGTTCCATAGCCCAGCACCAGGATTAGATGGAAACTATTAGTTCTGTGACCAAGATTATGGGGCAAATTATATGTTGCTTCATGTACCACAATACAATATTTACAGAAACTGTAATTAAAGCTTGTTCTTGACATTTGCTACCAAAGATTTTAAGCTAGGGTTTTAAAAATTAGCTGATTGTACTATATTACCTGCATGATTCGATAAATTTGTCAACGTAAAACATCATATCGATTTTATGCGTTAATCTGTCTTGTGTGCAGATCAGATCCTTAGTTTGCTCAAGCATAGTGTACAATGAGAGTGGAGGACAGATTATACGTTTAGATACTACGTGTAATTAGATACACTATGTGTAATCAGATATGCTTAACAAGAACGAAAGAAATTTGTAAATGGCTGAAAAGTTCAAAATATTGAATGGATTTAAAGTTTTGCTACTTTAAAATGTCTGTAATATGTAAATTGCCTTATTATGTTAAATATGCAGTCATTTTCGAACATACCGAAGCCAAACTTATCAAAAATGGTAGCATAACATAGGTATCTACAAAATAAGGCATAATCACTCATTCCGATAGTCAGTTCCAATCTATATCCATAAGGCTTTGTATGTGGCTAGCTCCCTTTTGTTTTTGCATTTAGTAATTACATTGAATGCTACGTTTGGAGAACATACGTGCGATGTTTCAATGATGTGTTGCGCAATTGCAGACGTGTATTC
>JAQBSW010004649.1:0-66577 GCA_029291075.1 Eudiplozoon nipponicum
GATGCAATATCGCAACAGTATATGATAGTCAAGGTTTTAGTTTTAGCATTTTTAAATTTTGATTACCGTGACATAGTAGCAATACAGTTATAACAAATAACAAAAGGTTCGATACCGTCTCTCTCCCCTAAAATATTCTGCATACGAGATGAGATGAGGTATAGGTGAGGTAATGATTGGTCTGCTAATTATTAAAAGTTATATATTGAGTTTAGTTACTGAGACAAATTCTATGATTAAAATAGTGTTGAGTCAAATATATATAAATAGAATGGTTTTGGAACGAGGTTACCACATTTGCTTAAATCTGCTATTGTGATCAGTGTTGTGTTGCCTGATGATGGTGCTGGAAAGTAGGCACCGAAACGTCGCCAGTAAACAAATATGTGATAGAACCGCATTTCCAATTGAAGTAAAAATGAGTCAACCCGATCAAAGACAAAACAAAATTGGAAATAGTGATAAATCGGATCTTTGTGCAACTGCCCGTGTACAGCTATTACCCGCGTACGCAAAACGCGGCATTGATAACCTGAATGCTTACACACCGAAAAATATTGAGTTAAAAAAATATTGCTTGAAGTCCTAAAATTCACAGTAGAGACTGATAGGCTTATATTACTTTTGTGTCTCCTAAGTTCAAGTCCGCATTGTCCTGCACTAACCTACTTGTCTCCTCTAATTAAATATCGGTTTCCATAACTATATGGTATAACAATTAAATCGACACTTAATGTTAGGCAATCGGAATGCGAACGTAGGAAAGCGGTATCTCCCAAACAATTAATCTGGAAAGAAATATACGTGAACAACAGAAGAAATCAAATATACCTGTTCCAAGGCGTCTCCTTCATTCTTGTATTATATTAGAACAAGGACAATTGATGGAGTAATATATTTGATGATGATGTAATCGTTTATTAGAGAATATGTTAAAATGCAGCAGACCAAAATAACAATACTAGTAAAGAAGCGAGACACTCGAAAACTGAAAAATGGCGCACAATTTAAAATCAAGTATTTAAACAAAGAATGTTCTTGAAAATAAAAAGAAAAAATTCTTTTTAAATTAAATTCGTTACAATCAGCCATAGTGGTTTAAATTTTTCAGTCAATGTTATTTTACATAAAGCAGAGGATTTAACTTCCTCCACACCCGTACTCCAAGGACGCAAACCGGATTTATAAAATTGTTACTACCATTTAACATTCAGTAATTGTTAAATTATATTAAACTTCCTACTACACAGGCACATACATTTGATAATATGGGGAAGGCAATTTGTCCAGTATACCGATTATGTGTTTTTTGATATTTTCCTACCTACTTTCCAGAAATTTCGGCGGAGACGTCTCAAACCTGGACAACATATTTGAAGTTCATGTTTCAAACCATTGAGCAATTCTGTCGCAATCTACATGTAACTCTCGGTTATAAATAATATAATGTCCATTTGAAAGCCTATAAATTTTAGTGATGCATACACGGTATCACTTTAGAACAAATTTTCAGTTTAAATCAAAATATCTTTAACTAATGAACAGACACAGCGAAAGCAGAGTAATTCATATTAAATTGAGCTTTTATAATATTAAAAGAATATTTTGCGTAGGCGGTGACATTATCTATTTAAAAATAAGTCTTCGGTCTTCGTACAAACTGATACACAAAAATTATTCTATAAAAAATACACATAATTAAAGGAAAATTTGTAGTTCGAAAGGTGCTAAAAATATCCAGATCCATAAATATGTATTTTACTTGCTATCGTTTTCATGTGCAAAAAGAACAATTAAATAACAGAACAAATTTTTTTTTTCCAAAGTTGTCTCAATTATGTGCAAACAAACATATCTTTAATTATAATATGTATTCCCAAACAAAACTACAAAAATATAAAAATACGAGTGTGAAATAATTTAACGAAAATGAATTGCTTGCACCTCCTCTTGTTCAAGTTTAAAGACCGAGCATACCTATTCTGTTTGCATAAATCCTGCTGCACTCCTTTCAACAATAAAGTTCCATATGCGGCAAACACATTTCTTTTGTTTCATTTAGTAAATATCTGAAAATGCTACGTCTCCAGAGAATTCGAGTGAGGTACAAATGATATGTTGTGCAATTGCATTGACATCAAATATCAGAAGTGATGGATCATCTTGCTGAGCTGCTTGCAATTCTTGAATGTTTATAAGTGAAGGACACATGATAGAGGCACAGATTTCTGTAAGACGGCTCAATGAGTCAACGACCACATTTTTTTGATCCTTTGACATGAGTGACCTCATATTCATACTCGTATATTCGTGTATGTTGTGAGTTGACACGTCGTGAATATAAATGCTCTTTCTTTCCTCTGAACATCAGGAGTAGAGAAAGATGGTCTATGTAGACCTTGAACTTTCGGCCATCCAGACAGATGCGGAATTGTAGGATCGACCGGTAGATTGCATGTAATTCTTTCCCTAATGTATCATATCGCGTCTCGCGAGGTTGTATTTTTTGCGAGCAGAAGGCGATAGGTTGTTATATGCTATTGATGGTTGTTGAAGTACTGCGCCTATGGCAACGTCGGATGCATCAGTGATCAATTCAAAAGGTTGAGACCAATCAGAAGAATGTAGGATGGTCGCTTTGAATAAGGCCCTTTTGGCAAACTCGTATGCCTGCATGTCGTACACGTTGAGCTGAATCAGTTGGGATTTCTTGACAAACGGCTTTCTGGTACGAGATATTTGTTAAGATGTGCCAGATACTTGGCAAGGCAGGGTACGAAACGAGAATAGTAGTTTATCTTTCCTAAGTATCGTCGTAATGCTCGATCGGCGGTTAGAGGCTGCAGATCTTGAATAGCTCGAACCTTAGCGTGTAAAGGTGTCATGACTTTTTAGGAAATTTGATGACCGAGCAATTCAATTAATTTTTGTTCAAAGACGCATTTTTTGCCATAAAGTCGGAGGACATAGTCTTCTTTAGGTAGGAGTGGAATATAGATATGCTTTATATGTTCGGGCATTGCGTTGGAGAATAAGAAAAAGCCGTTTAAGCAGTGAAATACAAATGGTAGACCATCTAGTATTTCGTCCATAACGCGTTGGAAGGTTTGCGAGGCATTTTTGAGACCGAAAGTCATATAGTGATATTCGTGAGTGCCACTTCCTGTGAGTCTGAGTGCAGTATATGATACGGAGTCTTTGTTCATCGGTACTTGATAGTAGGCTTTCACTAGGTCGAGTTTTGAATACACAGCATGACCGTTAGCGGATCTGAGTAGGTCAGCTTGATTTGGCAGGATGTACGAATCAGACTGTGTGCAAGAATTCATAATACGATAATCCCCGCACACCCTGAATGTTGCTGGTTCACTCTTTGGTACTACTACCACAGGCGATGCATAAGGTAAACTGGATCTTGTACAGATGCCTTGTTGACGTAGCATGGCGAATTCTTGCTCGGCGGCCTTATGTTTGTGTGGTGCTAATGGACGTGCTCCTGGAGGACGAGGAAGTGGTTTCGATAAGATGATACGATGGGCTGTGATGGCACGCTTCCTCTTGAGATCGGGCATGAAGGAGATAGGTTTTAAAATTTCATCATGACGTTTCAGAACATCGTCCAGTTGCGGTACATGAGGAACTGAAGGAATAAGCTGTATAGATGAGACAGTTTCGGCACGAGTCGTATGTTTTAGTGCTGATGTAAGCAACTGATTGTCTGCAGTGCGTATCTCTCGTGTTCTTGGACGAATGGTCAGGTCGAAGTGTTCGAGAAAGTCATGTCCAATGATGTTTCTTGTCGTGTTGGCGATGATGAACGGATAATTGAAACATCTTTTTGAGTTGGAGAACGAGATTGCGTGTACTCGTACGCCAAACGTCGCTCTGTTGGAGCCATTGGCGCAGATCAGACTGCTGGTGTCGACTGATTTGGTAGGGTCGAAATAATTGTGGCGTAGTAAGCTTACATCTGATCCAGTGTCTATGAGAAATAATTCACCAGAGGTTACGTCACGGATGAGTAAGGATATCGATAGTGGCAACTGACGATGGGACTGGTTGCTGGCATTTGGGCGTTTGAAACATGAATACAATAGTTTGATTGCACTCTACCTCGAAAGCAACGTGCTTTGAGCCATTAGACGTGGAGCGGCCAACGTTCTTGGGGTGCTCAGCCTCTACTTCTGCAGAGGAGCCTGACCCCAGCAATTTTCCGAACCTTCTATGGGCGGATCCTCCTAAGTTGTTGAGGGTGATCCCGCCCACTTGAACTTCGCGTCTGTGCGCAAGATTGTACATCCGTTTCTTAGGCAATAGCGTGTGGAGTGGTTATAGATGCGGTGATTCGGATATCACTCCGCCGGTAACTGTGGAACTGTGGCCCGGCCTCTCGACGTCGAACTCCTTGCGCTATTTCGGGAGGGTGGTCGACGCTGGCCACGCCTGATCTGGTCGCATCGACTGAAGCTGAATTAGGCCTGTTGCTGAGGTTCTCTAGCAGGCTGATGAGGCGCTTATTGGTGACATTTGTTCCGGCTGATGATGTGATGGATTGTGATTCGGACAGTCGTGAGATCATGTAACCTTTCTCTGGGGCAGGTGAGCTGTAGTGGTGTTTCTTCCGCCACTTGTCTAGATGTGCCGACAGAAAGTCGTCAATGGATTCGCGCAGGAACGTGGCCATCTCTTGGAGTGCCGGAGGGAGCTTCTGTATGAAAAGACCCATTAAGATTTCCTTGGGCAGGTTGAATTCCAATGCTTTCTGCTCCATCTCCCTAAATAGCTTAGAAGGTGTGCGGCTATCCAGGGACACTTGGCTCATCAATTCTGTAAGCCTGTCTTCTCGATCTGGTGTCAAGCGCTGCTTGACGGCGCGTTGCAGACTCTGCCATGGCTGCGCACATGTGTCCTAAGTGTATTGATGCAGAATATCTTTGTATCCGCGTCTGAATGACATTGCGATCGTCTCCCAAGCCCTCAAAAATATTGAACCCTCGTCTGTTATATTGGACACATTGGCTAATAAAATAACATCGTTGACCCACTCGTTAAGGTAGTCTGGATCGAATTGGCATATTTTGTACTGTGTCCATGTGATCGTGCGGCTTGTTGCTGGGCTTCCCACGGGGCTTCCTGCATTTCCTGAACTGGACGTCATCTTATGCGTGTGAGTGTTGTCGAGATTAGATGGCGGTGCAACATCGTATTCACCCGTCATCGTGCAGCTGTCTTGGAGCATTGTGATCTCGAGAGGGTGATTTCTGTGATATGTGTCTAAGAATTCAATTTCCTTCGTGGCATTCATCCCAAGTGCTTGAAGTTCGCAAAATCTAGATGCTGATTAATTCTTTGCTGGCTGTGAGTTCGACGAAACGGAGCACCATTTTATGTTGGGGGATTTTTTCGGGGTAGCTATCTAGTTCATGATGCGGTACCCTTACTATACGGACCTGGAAGCTGCTGTTGAGATCCGTACTTACGATTAGTCCCCGACCTTTTTTCCGATGGGTGATGTGAGAAGGCTAAGTCGAGTAATCAAACATATATTGTACACAATGTTGTAAAGAAAAAAATCACAGTTAGTCCAAAATGACGTGCTCTAGACGTCAAGAAAAAGATATATTTTCGACGAAATTGAATTTAATATGCACAAATAATAATCTATTCACAGTTAAACAAAACGGACCGTGCTCTAGACGGCAACAAAACGACATATTGTCAGCACAAGTAATAATCAATTCACAAACGTCTGAATAGGGATGAATACATGTAAATGATTGAAAATATTAGTGATGATATAAGCAAAGTCACTGGTAATTATTGTCACTGATAAAACTAGTCTTGAAAAAACACAAATAATTAATCCACTGTTTGCTATAGTTTTAGCTTATTTAATTATAATACTTCATTCAACTATAGAATTTGTGAATGAGATGGAGGAACATCTGATGTCCCGATGCATGAAGTTATAGTTGAATGCAAAGAAAAAGTATCAAACCGCTTATGCACTATTATCCACCGCATGTTTCCTGCGTATTGCGCGCGAGTGTCTATATTTATTAAACAAAACCCTATTAATTACAATTAACATTGCAGTCCAAGAAATCTGAATTAAAACTGCTTGAAACTAAAAGAGATTGTTTCTAAAATCACAGTTAAGAGAAATATTGTGTAAAAACAGAGTTAGATTTTATGACCTTAAAGAAAATTTTTATATTTGTCAAAATTGAACATCGTTGGGTCGTAACGTGGAGCCTTGTGTTACAACTATATTGAGGCTTGCAATCGGAAGAAATTAATTAATTGCTTAATCAAGTAAGTAAAATTGCAGCAATTCCGTCATCGGAAAATTGTCTAAAATTCCCATTTTATGTACTTAGTGGAAGGAATAAAATAGTACTTCGCAAGACAAACGTGATTGCGCACATAAATTAGTTTTGTACCAATTGGTATTTCATATTTTCGTAAATCTGTCTTTACCAAAGTCAGAATGGATGAATAAAATACCAATTATCTACGTGGAAATAAATTGGAATATATTTAATAAAAGCATTAATATCATGTTGCTTTTTTAATTTTTTTGGTAATATGATGTTAAACTAAATTATTTCCTATATGAAGATTATATTTGCACATTCAATTTAGGAAATTATGGGAAATCAATTAATGCGTCTTTACGTGCTGAGGTCTGTAAATAAATATTTTATTCATTGAATAAACACTCAGGATCAAAGATTAATTTGGCTGTCTTAATTTCTTGCGTTATATTCGTAAATGAACTGATTTATTGCTGCATCGTCCTATGTATTATCTATAAAGATTTGGTAAATAAATTAACGTAACCGAGAAATGTAAATAAGGCATGGCTAAGCCATGTGGAATGGATAATAATTTTTTCCCATCTGAAGGAATATTTTCCTGTCTGGAAATCAAATTTAGCTTTACAATTATATCATTTCTTTATTTGTATCAAAAATCTTTATTTTAATCGAACGGGACATCTACATTATTGAAGCTTGGTCAGATTTAGGGCAAAATGTATTGCTGAATGCCAGAATTAGAATTATCATTTAGAAAAAATATAAGACCGAAATAAAATAAAATATTCTATCAATTTTTAATCCACTAATAAAGTGCAAATTTAGATAATTGTATAAAACACTTTAAAATAAGATCAATTACTCATCAAAAACGTTGTAATTTATTTAAATCAAAATATACAATTGATAAATTTATTTCTTTTGTTACAAATGGACATTATATAAGTTGTTTAAACTTAACTTTTTGTGGCATACAAGGAGAATCTTGCAACAATAATTATAAAAAGTGATATAGAGATATATAATTCAAATTTCATATAAAGTTTCTTAAATTAAGGTAACGTATTATTGCGGATCATCGCATTAAACGTAATAAATTATTAGTTAAATACTGTTTGTTGTGGAGAAATAATATATATGCAAGTATGCATTAGGTTTTGCGTACCTAGTAACAAATTAGTTCAGTTGTGAACAGAAGGATAAACCAAAAACAGCATGAACGGAAAGTTTAATCTCATGTACAATTGTTTCGTGCTTACTGGCGACTTTTCAGTAACAGCCAGTATTACGCCCTTTAACCACTATATATTTGGGTGCGGAATGTGGGATAATACTACGGTACAATCTCGAAAATGTAAACCTGCAATAGTGAAGCTAACACATTATTGTCTAGGACAATGCGACTTCAACGATAACTCCCTCTATATAATATATATACAGTGTCTATAAAGGTTACTAACCATGACTATTGTGTTATTAAACGATACCATGGTATTAACATTATGGTTTTCGAGTCGGAACAGGGTACCAATATAATTGATATAAATTTATGCTATAGTTCACCAAAATTAAGAAATTCTACAATTTCTGAACACCTGTTACTCCAGTAAATCCATTCACTCTGGCCTTGATCGATATAAGTTATCACATTTGGCGGTAAGCGTGACATCATTCAATTCAATAAAAGCAGTTAAATACTGTTTGTTGCGGAGAACTAATGTATATGCAAGTATGTATTAGGTGTTGCGAACGTGGTAACAAATTAGTTCATTTGTGACCAGAAGGATAAACCAAAAAATGCATGAACGGAAACTATAATCTCATGCACATTCTTTTCGTGCTTACTGGCGACTCATCATTACGAGCCGGTATTACGCCCTTTAACCACTATATATTTGGAAGAAGAATGTTGAATAATAGGACTGTACAATCTCCTAGACGAATGTGTAAACCTGCAATAGTGAAGCTAACATCATGTAAAGTTAACGACAATGCGACTTCAACGCTAACTCACACTATAATATATATATATATATATATATATAGAGAGTATATATATATATATATATATATATATATATATATATATATATACCGAGTCTAAAGGACACTAACACTATGGCTATTGTGTTAATAACAGATACCAACATTATTGTACCGAAAAGGTACATGGTACTAGCACTATGGTTACCGAGTCGGTACATGATACCAACCTCATGGATATCAATTTATGCTATAGTTCACCGAAATTGAGAATTACAACAATATCTGAACACCTGCTACTCCAGTACATCCATACACTCTGGCCTTGATCGATATCAGTTATCACATTTCGCGGTAAGCATGACATCATTCAATTCAATATATTACAGTTAAATATTATTTGTTGCGAAGAACTAATATATGCAAGTATGTTGTACGTGTTAACTAATTGTTTTAGTTGTGACCAGAAGGATAAACCAAAGGCAGAATGAACGGAAAGTATAATCTCATGCACATTCGTTTCGTGCTTACTGGTGGCTCATCAGTAGTAGCCGGTATTACACCCTTTTAACCACTATATATTTTGGTCTAGAATGTGGGATAATATTACGGTACAATCTCCTAGACGAATGTGTAAACCTGCAATAGTGAAGCTAACATCGTATAGTCTACCACATTGCGACTTCAACGCTAACTCAGACTATATAATATATTTACCAAGTCTGTTAAGGATACTAACACTATGGCTATTGTGTTAGTAACGGATACTAACATTACTGTACCGAAAAGGTACATGGTACTATCAATATGGTTTCCGAGTCGGAACATGTTATATATATTATATAGTGTGAGTTAGCGTTGAAATCGCATTGTCATAGAATATACGATGTTAGCTTCACTATTGCAGATTTACACATTCGTCTAGGAGATTTTACCGTCCTATTATCCCACAGTCTTGACCAAAATATATAGTGGTTAAAGTCGCCAGTAAGCACGAAACAAATGTGCATGAGATTATACCTTCTGTTCATGCTGCCTTTGGTTTATCCTTCTGGTCGCAATTGAACTAATCATTATAGTACGACGGAAAACGGTTTTGTGAGGATCAAACCGCATTTCATTTAGATGGAAATCAAAATTATATGTAATATTCTTGCATTCATTGTACGTGACTGGTACTGTCGGCTGCAGACTTTCTATGCACACACGGACATTAGATATTTGAAGCTTTTGCGCGGGTGGTGGAAAAGATTCTGTACATTACTGCCAGTCGCAACAAACTGACGCGTTTCGAACTTCCATGATTATCATAAGAGTACCAAAGCAATTTGACTAGCGATTATCAAACCGCATTGCATATATAGGGAAATAAAAATTTGATATGCGACTCTTACCTCTATTAGTCTTACATACATTGTACTTGACTGGAAGTGTCGGCTGCACAGTTTCTATACAGTCATGGACATTAGATATTTGTAGCTATTGCCACACATATATAGATATAGAAAATGCAATTTAAAAATAATATTTTTTGCTTGTGGTGACTACAATTCTTTAAATTAAGTTTCGAACTTGAAATAAACACTAATCCAATTGTATTTAACTAATAGTCGAACAACATAACGAAACTACCTCCACTCGCATGGCATTGCCGCGTTTCGAACTTCCATGATCACCGCCAGTTTATGACGGCTTATTGATTAGCAAAAGTCAACTTTCATTTAAATAAATATTATCATTACCCGAGCAATCAATTATTTTTAAATTGAATTATCTCTATATGTGTGTGGCAAAAGCTTTGAACAGATAATTATCTTGATTGCATAAAAAATGTGCATCGGAAATTTAAGGTCAAATATAATTTACGCAAAACTACTTGAGGTGAGAGCCGGATATCTAATTTTGCTTTCTATGTATGCGAAATGAGGTTTGATCCTTGCTAGTCAGTTTGCCGTCGTAGTCTGGCGATGATAATGGAAGTTCGAAACGGGCCAGTGTGTTACGACTGGCTGTAGTTTTGTTACCTTGTTCCAAGGTTGGCTAAACAAAAATGCATTAGTGTTTACTTCAAGATCGCAAACTTGATTTAAAGAATTGTTACCACCACCAACCGCGCAATCAATTATTGTTACATTGTGTTGCCTATATATGTATATGTGGCATAAGCTACAAAAAGTTGATATTCGTGATTGCATATAAATTGTACAGCCAAAGTTTGCAGTCACGTACAAAGAATGTAATTTTGCTTTCCATATATGTGAAATGCGTTTTTATCCTCGCTACTTACATTGCCGTCGGACTCTGATGATGATAATGGAAGGTTGAAAGGCGTCAATGCTTTGCGACTGCGGTAGTTTGGTTATGTTGTTCGACATCTGGTTAAATACAACGGGATTGGTGTTTACTACAAGCTCGCATACTTGATTTAAAGAACTGTTTTTTTATTTGGTCCGTTTGTGTAACTTAAAACATTTTTTCTGCGAATTCATTAATAAATCTAGTATTAAATATCAGTAAACAACGCGCATACTGTAGCAAATGGGATATTAAACAATAATTATAGTTATTTTGAATTATATTAATTAATTATTTAATAATAAGTTGGCTATTTTACAGTCAGAGCGGTGCAATCTCCCTTACCCACTGCTTTAACAATAAAAGACTAGTAAAAAATGATTTAAATTAATAATGTATTAATATACGCGATCCAAGAATATTGAACTACATGGAATCATACTAATTTTGATTACATTAATATGCATTCCGGTAAGTTGCTGATAATTTCATATAAATTACAAATTTAAGTGTAACTCCAGAGATCTATTTTTCATTAAATCATATATTAATTGAAAAATTTAAGAATAGACTGCCGTAATAATTTTTGATGCATTTAGAAGAATCTCAGTTGATACGTTTTGATCTATGAAGTGCTTGGTTATTCGTCGTTTGACACTGTAACAAAATTCAAAGTTAAAAAAATCTGGGATTCAGTTAAGGCTGCAGTAATGGAGTTTATGAACATAAATAGATCTGACATTGATAGGAAGCATATGTCGTGCAGTTGGCGAAAAAATCTTTTACGCTTATTTGCCTTTGAAATAAAACCCCCAAATTTGTAAATAAGCTGGACTTTAATAAATTAATTATGGAGAGTTATATAATATATTCCGATAAGACATCGTAATTTAATACAAAAAACAAAGATAATTGTACTGTAAACTATACGGCAAAGCGTAATCATAGTTTTGACTTTTCCAACAAATGAATGTGCTAGAATGTATTAGTTCTTCGCAACAAACAGTATTTAAATGAATTTGTTTTCTTGATTTTCTCTATTCTATCGCAATAAATGGACGTTTCATCAAGCAGCTATATATCGCCAAATGGTTTTTGACATAATCCAATTGAAGCTGCATAAAAAACTGAATAAATTTTTTTTCATCTCGGTGGTAAAGAGTTAAAGGAAATTGCACTAAATTTGGAGAAGTTAACGCTCTGCTCTAAATAAAGGTGATAAAATCTATGCGTCCAGCAGCTGACAAGAAATCTAAATGTCTACCTGGTGGCATGAATATGAAACAGATTGAGTTGCAATATAAGCCGCGGATGAAATTTACTATGGCCTAAACCTCACTAAAATTTTACAATCTGTAAAATATTATTTTTTGAACTGCGTTGGTAGAGGAGCATTTTCTTTTAAAGGTTTACAAGCACCATTATATTTTAAAGCGTAGATAATTAAGCAAATTCATTCGTGTGTGTGAATGATAAATCAGAGACAAACAAATTAAAATTTGATGCCGTTTCTTTTCGTGGATTTTTAAAGAATTGCATATTTATGTCTGATTGCTTTTCAATTATTATTCATACTTTTTACTCAAAATATATTCAGTTTCGTTTAAATACACTTTACGAATTATGTGTTGTAGGGATTTTTCTGCCACCTTAAGCGAATGATACGTCGTCCAGGATTATTAAATGAAACAAAAGCCATATAGCACTAACGCACTGGAGTATTATTCTGCTATGCAATATTCCGAATATCTAAAAAATGAAACAAAATCTCCCCAGTTAGATTTAAACTTAATTTTCCAACACAACAAATCAATGCAGTCTGTATACTTTACGAGTTGCATCACAGTTATCAGCTGCTAAATTTGACACTTCTTTATATATCTCAGCAGTTGGAAATCCTGCAATGCACTTGCTGTGTAACTGGTTGATATTTTGACAATCACTTGTCCTCTTTCTACCAGGAGGTGTCATAGTCTTTTCTTTGAAGCATAATGCAAATTTTTACATTTCCGGCTTGTTCTAGCGTTGGAAATTCATGTTTATTCTGCTTGCTTTGATTAGTTATGACATATGCATATGAGATATATTTTATATTATGAATTATTGACAATGTTTACGTTGGCGATGCAAAACAACAGTTGTAGAGGGAACGTAAACTTTGGTACTATTTGCAGGTTAAATATTTAAAAATTAGTTATTTAACCGTGATTTGTAGTCGAGCAGGATTGAATGGGCTCTGTCAAATGTTTCAAAATAAGGAAGCTTCGTGCATGTTACACATTCGATAGTTTCACACAGTTTTAATAGAATTGTAAAATATGATCGCAAAAGTGCAGTAGCCTATCGTCTTTTGTCTAATGAAAAAATTGAAGTTAATTACAATTTTGAAAAATTTCAAATTATTGCTTCACTTTTGAAGTTTTCTTTGTATCACATAAAAAAGAAAAGTAATTAATATTACTAGCGATATGTGTGAATTGTAAAGTATAATGCTGAAAATTTGTATCTTTCCAATTTAAATTTAAACAAGAAGTCGGACAAAATCAAATGCAAAGATTGGAAAATGTTTAAATAGTTCCAAAAAGCAAAACTCTATAGATGACAAAATATACGAATTATATAATTTTTTATTAATACTCTATTAGACTTATCATATGAGACTGTCTCGGAATTATTTTATGAGAAGTATATGGTCCTGTAAGTATTTCGGCACTTATAGTAAATTATATCAATTATGCTTAAAAAACACAATAGAATGTTGAAAAATACCCTGTAAATATTTTACATTTCTGATTTATTCAAGCCCCATCAGAGATATATAATGATGTCTTGTGTTGATTGAGATTTAGAAAATTCATAAAGTATTAAGATTTCTGGGGGATTTCCAATTTTACATGTGCTTGTTTTGCTTTTCCGCCTGGAATATGAAGACATTATTGATTGCATTTTATTTCAGTTTCTGCCACTTTGTCTGAAAATTGATTCAATGTTATTCCTATAAATTGGACGTGTGCTAGCGTAGCCCATAATGCTTTATTGAGTTAATCTTGACTTATAATTTTGAATGAGCAAAACCTGGTATAAATTTGTGCTCATTCGTGACATGCCAATTCGTGATATGCCGCTGAATTTACCCACAAAGCTTTTCGATGCCAAATACATCGACTTAATTCAAAACAATAGCGAAGTGTTTTGCATCATTTTAATTATGCAATTTTTTATACAATTTATGTTTTATTGGTTCGTTACTTAATTATAAATAGAACAAAGGAATTCTTTTAATCAAATCAGTTAATAAATACTATTTTAATCATGAAAATTTATTTCGCTAAAAATATTTTATTGGAATAAAATCCAATGACTTCTATGACACATTTTTAGATATTAGAACAGGTCGCATGAAAATATTTTCCGGCACAACAGTCTTATCCAGATTTGAGTTTGGCCCAATTCTTGGCAGATATAAGTTCTAATAATTCAAAAAGTCATCAAATAAAAATAATTGGTTGCGCGGACGTTGATAAAAATTATAATAGTCAAAGCTGCAATCTTGATATTAGCATTTGACTCGTTTTGTTAAGAAACCTATGTCGAATGCTTTAAAATTTAAACAAACCTCTGGTCCACATGCTTGAAATTATGTTAAGGGGATCATGTTTTGATAAAAATGTCTTGATATCGAAACGCGCTTTCACTGTTTCGATATGCATTACAAGTGCAAAATATGCTTAAAACCTATTAAACCTAACGAGCAAGTGTGCCATTAATTTCACGTATTTAGACGGTAATGGAACAATTTATATGCTAACACGTCTTCGTGAGTTATTTCACATTTTATAAAATCGTTTTACTTTATTTTCTATTACTTATATCAAACAGTCTGAAGAATACTTTTCTTTTCATTGATGTATTTTTATCTTTTTGAAATTATTTTTAACAATTATTTGTTCAGCTTGAGTCTGCTTTCTTTAAAATTTAAACAATATCACCGTGTTTATGCTTATAAGGAAAACTTCGGTACTCTCCAGCTTTGGCCGTGAAAGGGGCACAAACTTAGGCCGACTCCTTTCTTGACTGTAATTCTAACTAATAAGCACCAACGCTCCAGTATTCTATTTTATTGGCTAGCGAAAATACTGCATAATTCATCATTTCTGTTCCTAAATATCCTTAATTATCTCATTAACTTAACTCAATGTAAGTTTTTCATCTTAAAAGTGCGCTATTCAAATTATTCCATTTTTGTGGAGTTGAAATTTTTTAGAACACATGGATGATAAAAGTTAAAATAAAGCAAAATACCCGACTAAGTTTTAAACATGCGGCCATTATTCTAATTATCCATTAATTACGATTGTATTTGACAAGTAATCGTCATTGGTTCTCATATTTCCTAAAAAATTTAGATAAGCTAAAATTTTAAACTTAAGAATTATTGCCAATTCGAAAATACTATCTAGCCTAATTATTAAAACATGCACTAGGTTCCATGCAAAAAATAGTTAAGGTTAGCGCTATTCGGAAACATTTTGAAGCATAATGCAGAAATAAGAATTTTATATACAAAAGAAAGATTGACTTGAGATAAGTAATATGTAGATTGTAAATATGATAAAATATGACTGTTATTGAATCAAAATATTTCTAAATTTTCTGCACGCTTAATTTTGCAAAAAATTAGCAAAGGCTTATTTGCAAAACATGATTTTTTTTTGGTATTGATGAATTATGCATTTGGAATAATCTCAAATTTAATTTTGTTAAATGCCTTTTTAAAAGAAATTAGTACAATAAAATTAATTCATTACTTAATGAAAAATTTTGAAACTATTTGAAAGTCAAATGATGTACCAAGTCTTCACTTTCTGCACTTACATGCGTATCATATATGCGTCTTCAATTGGCCTGAATTATATTACTTACTGATAATAAAATAAAATTTTTGGACCTTCAAATCAGAAAGAAATATTTAATGTAATAAAATGATGCCACTAACGGAAGAACGATTAAAGCAAAAGCTTGAATTTCTTTATCCGCATCAAAATTGAAGCCGGTGTAGAAGGGAAATATAAGGCATAGGCGGCAAAATGGAAGATTTCAGTGCTGCATTAAATGCGAAAAAATATGAAATAAATTTTGATGAGCGGCCATGAAGAGAGATGGCGAAGCTAACAAAAGTAGAAACAAACTACGTAAAATTAATAAATCCGGAGACAAATTGTACAAAATCCTAACAAATATATAATAATATTGAAAATTTTCCAATAGATAAAAGTTATCCCACTGCATAAAAATGTCTATAAAGTTTCATATAATTTAGAAATAATAAGAGATGAACATCCAGTAGCAACATTTATGCACATTAATTCACAATAAAAATATCTCTATTTATTCGCATTAATAAAATAATTGATGATATAAATAATAAACTATTTATCAACAAGGCTACGTGCCATAATTACAGGATAGATTAATGTACAATTCGTGTGTAATATTATGCCTAAATGAAAACCATGACTGAATAGATTTTATTAGTAATTTTGGTTAATCTGATATAATGCATAGTTTTTTTTAGTAATACAGAGAAAAGTTCCAATTTGTTCAAAAAATATGTTGCTAATCATTTTGTTTACATTTGTTCAGTCACAACAAAGTACTTTCATAATCAAATTAAACTGTTTAATATCATCGTATATTTTTTTTAGTTCAATACATAAATTTGCACAAAATCTTTTTTTTAATGCACAAATGATACTTTTGGTAAAAAAGTGATAAAACTAATTTTATATCTAAAAATTGGTATGTTATGTTTAAAAGCTGTTTATAGATCTTCATATACCAGTTTAAATAATGACGTGCTTTTACAAATCATTTTTAATCTTTTATTAGCAGTCATGATTATAATGTTGTCGTAGGTATTTTTAATAAAGTGACCGACTGCGAAATAACTCAACAATTCTCTTTTCTTGCTGTGAAGCGAACAAAAACTAAACCACTTAGAAGTGTGGAATGCTTAAAAGCGTTGCATAGGTTAAATAAGCCCATTTTTTTCAACCGTTCTGAACTAAATTCTATTATTCTTTTATTGTTTAAGTTTACAGAATGAATGAACATTTCAAACTTATGTTTAAGATTGATTTTGATACAAAAGATTATGACTATACTGTGGATCAATTGCAAATTGCAAACAATCTTTCCCTGTGGTAGCATATATATACTCGCATTTAGGAAATACTAGATAGATTTCAATATTACAACCTTAAAATCATTTGAATTATATATTTTGCTCCTAAAATAAAGGTGGTTATGTAATTGAATATCGATTCTTATATCCTTATTTTACTCAGGTATTATTTATATAATAGAATAAGAGGAACTTAAATAAATAATTTGTCGTATAGAAAACCGAAAGTTTAGAGTCAAATTTCAGAAGCCTTAAAATCGTGCCCAAATTTATTTAATGCTATATTTGCGCATTTGCCAACTGAAATCATTATTAGGCGAATATGGCTGTTTTCTAATGATATAAAAATCATCCATCCACTAGGCACGAGAGATATCTAGTTCTCTAGAACTTTTAAAGTACCAGATCTCTATGACCTGACCGGATAATTGAAAACATTATGTTTAGTAATAACTGGCAAAAATTAAACCCCTAGAAGTCGGAAATGGACGATAAATTAATTACGAATATTTTCATGATTTTGTGAATAAGGAAGACTCAGATGAAACTACAACAAGAAATCAATTATTTAGGAATAACATTTCTATGTAATGTTTCTGTTGATAAACATGTCGACTGAAAAGTTTTCGGTTTTTTGAACAGCTGGGCGTTAATAAAGTGAAATTTCCTATCAAAACATACATAATTTCAAGTGTATATTATACGATTTGGGCCGATACTGGCGTACGCCGCTGCTACTTAGAACCCAATGAAAAAAAGTTTGCCAATCAGGCTAGAACCAGTACAAATAAAGTTTTAAAATATATTAGCCCTGAGTCCAGCATCAATTATGAAAGCAGATTACAGTCTTTACCACTAAGCACTTTACGGTTAAGGCGGATATGCAATAGTTTTAAATATTATACTAGAAAATATGGACGAGAGCCTATATGGTTCAAAAAAGATAGATTCATGAAGTATGAACTAAGTGTAGAAATTTCGCCACCTCTCATTCTTTAGTGAAACATTTTGCAGGAAATATATTTTTCTTTTCAATTTAAAAAAATATATACAATCAATTGTCAAAGGGGATAAATAGAAACGCCTCTGTCAAAGATGTCTTTCTAATTTTTACGTACTGAACAAGAAAAATATACGATTAAATTTTGATCATGTGGAAATTTTCTCCGGCTTTAACAAAAGACAAAAGTAAATGACATGATAAATAACAAAATTATTCAGACTGAATAATCCATTTGAGACTTAATGAACACATAATATTGTTATCTATTTAGAGAAGAGTGTATGGTTTGAATCCAAAATAAGGATATTCTACTTTTGACTTTTCTGTTCTATTCTCTTCTATATATGCCAAGAATGGAGTTATAAAATGAAATAATGAAATTTCAAACACAAGTTTCTTCTATAATATGGGATGAAAATTATTCATTTTAGTCTGTGTTAATTATTTATATAGCAAAATTAATATTTACCTATATCCTTTCATTTCAACAGCATAATGTATCAAGCTCTACTTCGCAGGATATAATAGACCAGTTCATGCGTATTCAAATGATGATGTCAATGATCACTTTGCAGGTATATGCTTTAGATTCTCCTAACCAACTTAAAAAGAACGTAATTAACTTCTTTGCGCAAAATGGATACCACTGAGGTTCAATGACTTTTTAAAAGCTTAAAAGTTATCATAATTTTTGAACGTGTGTCTTTGTTTTGGCATAATTTTATTATGTAATATATTTGCTAAAATTTATAATTAACTTAAAAAATCAGTAAAATATAATAGAATTATTTAAATCATACGGCAGATAAATATACATTTATTGATCTAATCTTAATTTTGTCGGTTCATAAACTGATTTTACTTTACTTTCTATATTAATATTGATACTGTTACTGAGACCTTCACCTTAATCGAAAAGGAATAATATTTTATCAAACTTTAGTCTACTTCATGTATTAAAAGTAAGCTGTATGCAATTTATACTAATTTAATTCGTATTGAAATAATTCATTTAAAAATTGTACTATTTTAATAAATAAAGAAAACCGTCTATTTAAAAAAAATTTTCTCATTAAAACAATAAGTTAAGACACATTAAGAATATTTTACTCGCAATTAGAATGACAATATAGATTTTCGAAGTTAAATACGTAATTTAATATATGGTGTATACAAATGTGCTGTTGATATTTTGGCATACATATGAAGAAAATGACAGATTCAACAATTGGACATTAATAAAAGTAGCAATATATATAACATATTACAAACGCAGATGCAACCTCTATTTAAAGGTAAAATTGATTCTTTTTTCAATGTATAATTGTGTATATATGTCGTGTTTATTGGGAATTCATTATAATATGGTAGGTAAAGGACTTATGACTATATTTTATTTTCTATATCACACAGACTTTGGTTTGTACAGACAAATTAATGGACATAATTTTTCGGGTGTTTATAACAAGATCGCAATCTTGATTTTTTTAAATAAATTAGCAAAATAGCTCTAATTTAATTACGGGAGAGACAAAACTAAAGGCTTGTAAATGAAAAATTTTAACTAGAAGTTTTGGCATCAAATATGCGTTATTGAAATTTTTGAAATTATATGTTTCAGGAGAAATATTGGAGCATGAAAGAGCTAATTTAAATCTCAAAGCCATGTTTATAGAAACATTGCACTAAATTTTGAGCTATCTAATGGATGCAATAATAAAATGATACGAAAAAATAGCATGTAAAGTATTTTACAAGTAATCATAATAAATATTTCGCTAAAATTGTGACATATAGAACAATAAAATTGCAGATAAGTAAATTAAATGCATACATTTTTTATAGAAAGACCTCATGATATTTGCATGAGTGTAAATAAATGGACAATAAAATTAACACTATTACATTCAAGAGTAACTTGCTATATAAGTAGAATAGAATTTTCACTTAAATAAGTAACTAATTTACTACGTAGAAAAACGAATACAGTATTGTAATCTAACATGTTTTATGTCAAAGCGGATATTATATGCGCGTATTTTCCATAAAAAAAAGTTTGTGTGTATTTCTTTATTTAAAAATTGTCGCTTCATTTTTTTAGATTTAAAACAAAAGAAATTGAAAAGACGAAACAAACGAATTGTGGTGAGCATTTGTAAAGATATTTCGAAGCCAAAACACAATTTATAACAAAAAAATAATGAAATCATCCTGCGATTTATTTTGAAATCCTTCTATCTTCTAAAAATTAAAAACATTTTCATATATGTTAAAAAAGCACAATTATTTCCAGTTTTTAAACTATTACTATTTAGCTCAAATAACACCAGCCAAATAGCCATCAAATCTTAAATAGTGTTTATATTTCACAAAACGTTATACATAAAATAAATATATTTGGTCACGATCGTGCTTGAATTGTCAACATTATTTAAGTAAAATTAATTTAAAGCAGTTCAAGCAAATTATCGCATTCTGAATACGGCAATTTGGCTCAGAGCGACCGAGGAAAATATTATTCATGTCGTGTAATAATAATTATTTCCCATTTGTGACTCTGTTTAAATTCAGGGCTTTAAATTTTGGATTTAATCCAGAACGAAAACTAATAGAATCGTTAATAAAATTTCAGTGCAGTTTAACGTGTTTTGCGCGGTTTTTCGTTTTATAAATATTAACTGCACTTGCTAAATTCAGTAAGCTTTATATTAGACAAAATTTTACATGGCGGTCATTTTGATAATTTAATACATTTTTGCATAGCCCTTTACAATGTCATTGTTCAATGCTTGAGCAATAAATAACTTTGATCGAGAGCGGCTATGCCATGTTTTAGATAAAGATATATATTAACATAAAATAGAATAAATAATCCTTCAAAAATATCGTATGTGCCGCAAAATAAGACAAACACACCAATTGCGGATACAGTCACTATAAAAGCTATGAAACAGCACAAGGCTATACGAAAAAAAGTATACATTGCACAAAACAATGACAGGCATAGTTAAGATAAAAATCATAATGCCGTCTAGTGTTCATTTCTAACCAATTGTTGAATGCTACGGTATTTAATATGATAGCACAATTGAAATAAGCTCTTATCTCATTGTATTTAAGCAGATTAAAAGAATAGCAATACTTCCGTCAGTTAAATGTCCTGACACATTTTGACCTTCCATAAAAATCTTCACTATACGACCGTAAATTGACGGGCGAGAATTTAACCAATGCATATATATGGAAAGCGAAATTAGAGATAAAACTCACAACAATAGTAGTCACTCATACATTGTTCGTGACCAGAAATATGAACTGTGCCATTTTTGGTTCTTTAGAATAGAATCGAATAGAATATCTTTATTTGCATCCAAACCACACATGTTCAGTCAAATAGATAATAATATTGAAAAATGTACAATATAAAAAGATATCACATCACATAAATATGTGCAATTAATCTCATGTTGATTAGTAAATCTCATTAGTTGTAGTGGATAATATATATCGTTATCAGAAAGCTGTAAAGAATAATATTAACTGTCATCGTACAATAATTCAAAAATCTGCCTAAGTTAACTTGTCAGGTTTCGCAGAAAACTTGTTCGTATTGGAGGGAAAATTAATTCATAATCATATATTCTCCATTATTAACTATGCAAATCATGAATATTTAAAGCTTCACTTTTAGTAGTCTTATTCTGCGGCATATATACTTACACAAATACATATATATATTTTATATATATATATATATATATATATATATATATATATATATATATATATATATATATATATATATGTATGTATGTATATATATATAAGTATAGACATATTTAGGTTTATACTGGTATTAATTTATGTATATTTATATATTTTTATGGAGGAAAATTAGATATATAGAAATATAAACGTTTCTAAACCTTGGTTTACTGTTGTAGATGAGATACATTGGCCACATGACATAATTTGTTGTATATATATATATATATATATATATATATATATAACATATATATATATATATATATATATATATATATATATATATATATATACTATATATATACATGTTCTATCAAATAAATAATATGTTGGAAAATGAGCAAATAACGTATATGAGCAACAAGTCTCATATGAATGAAGTATTTCTCTCTAGTTATATTGTACAGTATATCAACATCTGAAAATATAAGAAAATGAACGTGCTTACAAGTTAATCGTATTTGTAGTATTATCGATTAAAGAAATATTTATAGATTCATCATCGAAATAGAAAAAATTAAGATATAATTCGAGTTTAGTATTGCGCAAAAAATGATAATCAGGACTAGGAACTGATTATATGTATTGTTGTCTAAAATGCTGAAATAATGCATAACAATTCAATTTTAATAATACGACACGTGAAAATAAAAATCTAAAGACGGTAGTTTGTTTATAACAATTAACCTTGTCTTTTATTCAACCACGAGAAATATTATCATAATCACAATTAATAATATCAGCAGGATTCTAAATTTTTTTAAAGTTTAGTACATATAAGAAATCTAAGATGAAGGTGATTGTCTAAGCCCCTTTAGTAATTGATTGTAAATTTCGTAAATTTTCGAAAGAGAGAATATGTTGGCCGCAACATTCTCCATCAAAGGAGAAGATATTGCCAAATGTCCAGATTTAGTTCTAATTTCATGAATCTTTCCTATTGGATTTATATAGGAAGGAGTCCACTGGTTCAAGTGGAAAACTTTTATACAATAACGCATCCTCCGAAACAATAAAGTTTGCAGCGATATAAAGTGCTATCTAGACACGTATGTATTGCTAATTTGTTTCTCATCGGTTCTTTTTACGGCTTCTATCTTATTGACCGAACCTTTTTTTAATGGATTCCAAGTAGTGCCAGCTAACTTTAGTATCAGTATAATCCAGATTCTATACATTTCAAATTTTATATCATTCGATAAGATAATTATATTTATTAGTGACCATCTGTTCTTGTGACTGCATACTATCCTCTCTCAGCAGAAGCTGTACATTGAATAGCTATGCCTAAATACTTAATCTTTTGCAGAAGTTTAATCTCAAAGACACCATTATTCACAGCATCATTAAATTAAACATAATTAAATTCAGTACTTAGAGTATGCGCTTAAAAATCATCTAGATATTGCTTTACAGAAATATGTCGCAAAATAATGGAATTTGCACAGTTTAATGGCCTGTGATAAAGAAAGCAATTTGTTTTATTCAACCCGACGTAAAAATGAAAGAATCTATAGAACGAAATTCCAAGTTTATTCATCGGTCATTTGCTTATCACAAATTTTTTTTAAAAATTAGTAAGGCGATGGTAAAATGTATCTATAAACCCATATTTTATAACTAAAATGACTTAGTAGAAAAATCGGCACTAACGTTTGTTGAAACATCAATGAGTTGCAATTTGTATGAAATTTTAAATTAAAAAGCATATACAATAAAAATTTGAACAATCTTTAACGATGACCAAGGTTGTCTTGTTAATAAGAAAAAAATACTCTAACGTTTGCATTTTCCTAAATAACTTTTTTGTTAGGTTTCTTGATATGCTGAATTTTAATGAGAATAGACCGAAATTACCTTGTGTGGATATATATTATAATTTTTGTTTAAATTTGAACATTCGATTGTATGAAAATTCTATTAGAATACTGAAAATATTTTATAAGTGGTTATTAATTTATAAGAAAATTTGTGATGCATAGCTGATCAAGTCACTGTCTATTTTTCAAAATATAGCAAATGGCTATTGTAATACATTGAAATGATTTTTAGCTTTGAAGGATAGTAATAAATAGTCGCTTACACAGAAATAGTTTGGAAATAGAAAAAGTAATCGGACTGCTACAGGCTACACATTTACATACCGTTTCGAACATTGAAAAATTTTACCAGATGGGAGAACCATCAATCTTTTATTCTTTTCCATTTTTACGAAATAGTTTATATATTTTTATTTTAGCGTTTATAATTAGGTAGAAATTAAATTACGGAAATCATTTAAAATAAAGGAATAAAGTGACATATTACAAATATGCTCTCAAAATTTGAAGGACAAAGTACGACCCACTATATGTATTAAGTGACAAATGTTAGACCAAATCATTTTTGAAATAGTAAACATTTTTAAACTCCGTAAAATAATTTTAATCTAATTGACGAGCTAGAAATAAACAGAAATATCATTGTTTTTAATTAACTGAAAAGGAACATATCTCTTTTGTCATTTCCATTACAAAGTGATTTAAACTAAAATGATCTTGTATGTAGTAAAACGTTACGTAAACCAAATTTTTTTGTAAATAATAAAATTAAAGGCACAACGCGCAAGGGAGCTTGAGGCTTGCATAGAAGTTTATCTCTTAAATATTTATTATGATTTTTAATATATATATATAATAACGTTCTAACCTACTAAAATTAATTGTGCAGTACTCGTTATTTCTAAATCTACAAGAAGAAAAAAAACAGGAATATTTATACTTGATATTTTATATTTATGATTCTTCTTGTGTAACAATTAAAGTATATGCAACCAAGAAACATTTTATTAATATATTCAAAGTCTTATTTAATAGCATCGGTATTTCTATATTACGTGCAAACTCTGCATTACAAATTCCTAAAGCATACAATGATATGCCACTAGTGAAAAAAAATGAAATCGGCCGCAAAATCTATGATTCAAATATGTCCTATTTAGATTAATATTTTGAAATAATTCAAAATACCTGTGAAATTATTTAATTCAACTTTGCATCTTGATATATAATCCAATTTCATAAATTATGTTGTTCCAAGCAAAGAAATGTATAATTTGGGGAAAGGTATTACATACAGTAGGCAGCATTCTTCGTTATTTTTTTCACTCTAACAATTTTGGCTATAATCAGAATTAAGTTGGGTTTTAAATGTAAAATATTTGAGATACCGTGGTAAATAATCGCTGTATTGCTGATGTTGCCTTGCCCGAATGATAACTTGGCCGTAATGGTGTTGCCTAGAAGTTCCTTCTCTCTCTTAAATCTCACTAACATTTTGTGTAAAATACTTTTTCTGCCGTTATTTATATATTTGTAATCCCCATGGTTATATGGCAGTGAAATAGTTGCTGATTTTGATTTTGTATGTCTGGGCATGATGATAATGATGACTATGATGACGATGATGATGATGATGATGATAATAATAATGATGATGATTAAATAATCTCGGTATGTGGATAGTAATGTTCGCAGGAAATAAAGGAAATATATTCCGGATAAAATTAGTGAAACATTATTCTAGAAAACTTCTCTGCTTAATTAAAAATTTACTTCATGTCATAAAAATAAAAAATATTTAATCTAAAACAGAACTTAGGCGTTAAAATTTTTTAGATTATGAAATCCTCCGGTCACACAAAATGATTACATGTCTGTAACTTTGTTAAAACTCTCTTCAGTAGATCTAATAACTTTTCATGAAATAATACTCCAATGCATATTTCATTTTAAAATATAAACAAATATAACTTCCTTGAATTATATTTTATTTGTACCAAAAAAAGTAAGTTAATGTAAATTTAAATAAAGAAAACAATTTGCGCAACATTTTCTCTAATTGTGTACATTATATTTGATATATGCATCAAAGATAATGTTTAGTCTCATTCCTGTTACAAGAAATTTCGGATAGCATTACGCCTTTTCATCATTTGTGGTCAACTTAAATTTTTATTTTAAAATATCACCGATACTCTCTTCTTATTTATCACTGATATGAATGAGTAGTAAAAATGTGCGGAGCTCTGGAAATGTAATTTATGAATTCATCAACATTCTGTACCTGATGGAGTTCCTGCATACATTCCGAAAGGCAATTCTATTGTTGTCTTGCCTTACCGCTGACTCGATCAAAATAGACTCAAGATGCTCCCTTTTTCTCTCTTGTGTGTATTATCTGGATGAATAACCCCCAAGTAAGTATGTGCTTTCTCTCTCATAAATTATTATTTGTGTCATAAATTCTAAAACAATAGTTTTTTTTATCTTGAGGCCATATGTCAGCGAATTATTTGTTGCTATTGGATTTTTATGGTCGTGCATCATGATATTATGATTAAGATATTTGAAGAACACTGGTATAAAATTTTGAGAGATGTTAAACTTAAATTTATTGGAATGGCATTACGTTCTAAAGTGAATACATACTATTTAACATAAGTCAAATATGGAGATTAGAGACTGTGCTGAAAAAAATAACATTGCTGATTTCAACTAAAAAAAATAACTATGAACTATTTTTAAAACCTTTTAAGCAAAACAAACATTTTCAGACAGCATTTTATGAGTATCAGGACTAATTTCTCAAAGGCACCTTAAACAATTTATTTCGAAATATAAGAAAGAAAAATACTTTGTTGTCCAATCGCAAACGATGCAGATATTTATCATGTCAACAGAAATATATCTGAATTTTACTTTTCTTTTTGCAGAAATTAGTTGGTGAAAATTTTATTAAAATATTGGGTTAGAAAACGTGTTCTAAAACTGATAAGACTCTAACGCGTTCATGTGAATGTCGATGCGACATTCACTGTGAAATGCCCTTGATAAAATTTGCCATTTCTAATTTTACAGATGTCATATATAATAAAAATGCTGGACACAATGTTCAATTAAACTCGATTTAAAATTCACGTTTGCAATTACTACAATTACCATTGGCGGTGGCCAGTAGTAACGCTAGCTTTTAGGAAATATACTGGAGATTTTACCAGAAAAATTTATAAAAAGACGGTCAAATACTTCGTTTATTTTGTGGCCGGAGTAGTCTTATGGTATTATAAACAAATCGCTAGGGCTGGAGCATCGCTTTTGGCAAATTCCGATGAGAAAAAAATTACACCAATCAAGTAACAACACCTATCATTAATCAGCTAATTATCATTTGTGTAACACATTATTTACATTCTTAAACTAAAACCCAAGCGAAAAAACTTTTAACTTGTTGGCTATGCTCAATATCATCCAAAATGACTGGTGGAAAATGTTGTTGGGAAGTTATATTCAAACTATTGCAAAAATGGCTTACAGTAACGTCTCCATTTAACATGTCATTTAAATTTTTTATGCACTAAACTAGAAAAATATACAATCTCACTGACTTTTTGATTTCATTATGATTTTACTTTCTCGTGTTTGAATAAAAACTAAGCATAATTGTAACCAGTGACATGCCTTATAGAAATATTTATTTCCACATTCTGTATTATTATATCATCACATTGGTGAAAATTACATAAAATCAGTTGCTAGTCTTGGTTCTTATTTTACATGGTGTTCCGCTCGAATTATACCTTAAATTTTCATATTATCAGGTCTGTGAATTTCGATGATGATTCTATAATTGTTTATAAAATAAATTATTGTAAAAATGCGATTAATTAAAGGTACCTTTTTTTCCTTTATTTTAATAAATGTATCAAAATTTGTATAACGAATGAATTTTCTGATGTTGATATATAGTATATATTTACCAATTAGGTTTACTTATCTATATAAGACAAAATGGACATATTAATGTGATGTGATATCTATTTTTATATTGTAAATTTTCCGATATTATTATCTATTTGATGGAACATGTGTGGTTTGAATCAAAATAAAGCTATTCTACTACATTCTATGCATTCTTTATTTTAGGTCAAATTTTAATAAACAATCTGATCAAATTTATGGTCTTAAATGAGTTTACCAGAAAAAATAGTGAATTAATTAAAAGGTTAAGAACCTTAATATACATATTAATACATCAAATTTATTTCAGTGACTGGTTAGAATGAAGCAATTTTATATGGGTTTTAAATTTATTCCATTCCGTTCCAGCAATTTTATTAATTGCCAAAACTGTGATAGGGTGATGTTGAAAAGAAACATGTTGCAACACAGGGAATAGATTATTTACCTCAGTCTTGGGTTTATTTCCGACTTTTTGCATCCGCTGTCTTCCTGTTTTTGCATTATATTTCTATTTCCGTTTACGGTGATCTTGTTCACGTGTGATCTAGAATGATTTTGAAAAGCAAGAATTTCTGCCATAACTTTACATCAATATTTTGCTAAACCTTCGTGTTTGACACTAATCATGATAGGTTATAATGAAAAATATAAATACCAGTTTAAATTTTCTATTCATTTTTATCCACAATGGTTTGTCATATTCGTAAATAATTTAAATTTGCATAACGTCCTCAAAGACGCGCCACGATAAATATTTTACACGGTGGATTTCGATCAAATCGAAAATAAATGTATATAGTATATCGAGTAAAAAAGTCTTCATGGCCTATTTTCATTTAAATATGTATTTAAAATAATCTATTTAATACAAACATAAAATTGATTTAATATATAATATAATGAAGCACATCCTTTCGTATGGTATATTTACCGAGAAACTTCGTAGCAAATTACAGCGATTTTGCGATGTTTCACACTATAGAAATAAACAGTATTTGCAGTGCTTTAGAGTAGTGAGTAAATTTATTATTCACGCGCCATGTTATTAATAGGCCATTTGGAGGAAATGAAGTTTGCACTTCGGTATATATATCCGAATAAGAAAAATACTATATAGTTAAGCAAACTCAGAACTAAGTTGATAAACTTTTTCTTCCAAAAATGTATTAGTCGTTACAAAGTTATGTAAAATGAATTTAAATGAGATAATACTTTTCTATTTTAGAAAAGGCATTCACTGGGTTTGATTGAAGTCATTTTATGCTTTCTATTTCTTCTGTTTTTTTGTAAAATACGCAAATATGTTCCAATCTGCTTTTTTAGACAATAAAATAACACTACTAACTGATTAATAATGATTAATGGCAAAATAGCAGCTTTATTTTTGGCATTATGAATCATCAAAATTGATCTTTTGCATTTCATTTAAAAAACCTTGTTCAAACCCATATTTTCTTGTAGAACCGGTTCCAGTATTCTAGAATGCTTTTAGAATCGTCTTCAATAAATAACGCATAGGACATAACAGAAAGCATTGCAACTTTGATAACTAATGGTTTACTATCAAAGTCTTCGATTTTCTGATTAATAGAATAATTTTAAAAAATATTGTCACCAAATATTTTATAAACACCAAAATAATTTTAAATAAATACACCAAAAAACAATCAAAAATTAAATTCCTTATGTGTATCATTGCATTATGTTTGTTACTATCTAATAAAGCAAAAAATGCAAATGTGATGTAAGTCATATTTCAAGTCTGTATATTGTTTATTACAAACAGGTTAATTATTTTTCATTCGCAGCAATATATATGATTTAGTCCTGCTTACATTTTATAGACCTGGCTAGCTGTTCAAATGAAATAAACATTTATAATTTTTTTTTAATTCCCGTTATCAAATTATTATTATGTTTTAGGTAAGATACCGTGCAAATTTACTAATCTGACAGTACGGGTTGAGACACATAAAAGTACAATTTTTAAGTAAGGAAGCGGGCGTAGATTGTCACTGCGAAATAACAGTTGCCATTGGTAGTTGCATTGCACTTACCAATATCCAAAATCGCAGATAATAAGTTTACATTTGCGAGCGTTCCACTTCGTCCAGCTTATTTATTATTAACATAAATTACAAATGTAGGCGACGAAATTTGTGCTGTAGCAATATTTTACATAAAAACGTCGTTCTAAATTATCGTGCCTTTATAAAATATTCCATAACAACCACACACTGCATACTATAAAACGTATTTTTTGTGTGTACATAAATTATAAATCCAATGACAAATTAAATTAGTCTTTAACACGCCTTGTAAATATACTGTTGAGTCTTTATATATTCTTTTGTAAACTTCTTCACTATTTTAATTTACATAAAATCCGTATGATTCATAAAAAGAATTGAAGATGATAAGAAATCATAGATTATCAGATTACTGATTTGATGTCAATTTTTGCATTTTATAATTCGGCTTTCAATTTTACCCTGTATTTATCTTTTTATGTGAATTGGATGATATTAACCAAAACTGTAATAGATTTGTCTTTATCTATGTATTCCGTATGAACGACCGTGTTCGGTTCCAGTTTAAGTATATCATTCCCATTATCCTCGAGATTGATAGAAAACAAATTCTGCCATGCCTAAACGTAAGTGCAATTCTATATACTCCTCAGCTGTTGTACCTAACACATAGAATACGATTATTCAAGCTGGCAAGTGACTACTGCAATTCAATTAAAATAGAAACTTTGTCGATAATTCTGCGCATCAGAAAATCTATGTAATAAATCGAGACATCACGGAAAGGCGTGGATGTTAATAAATATAATTAGCCTATTCTCGGTGCATCAATATCACTTTAGATTAGAGTACACATACGTTAGTATAGGTTGTTGTGTTTAGCTGATGTTGATATTTTTGAGAAAACATATGCAATAAGGAGAAAACGAAGTAAGACCAGATTTCACGCAGTCAAAAATAATAGTTCACGAAGTATAAGAAACATCAATATATCTGTCTCAAATGGTGATATCGTATCTTGTTTTTATCTGTAAATATGGCTTACACTTTTCAGATTGATTCACGATCAATTTGAGAAAAACTACTATTGGACGGCTTCGAAATGGCAGAATAAATAAATACCAATCAAGTTATGGTCAATACAAAATCTGCAAATGCAAAAATGAATTAAGATTGTACCGATCTACGAGTGCTATCAATTATCCCGTAAGAGCAATTTGAATATTGAACGATGACAGAATTGAGCACGAAATATCAGCATTTAAAAATTATTTAAAAATGAATAAAAACGGAACAGTGAGCAAATGATAAAACGTTTAACATAGAAAAATAATTGCAAGGCATTTTTCAATTAACACTTGCTTTAAATTATTTTTATTTAAATGATGTTTTACATAAATGCTTTTGACTAAGACCATCACTACAGCTATGTGGGGTAGAAGATTTAGTTAAACAGAAACTTAATGTAAATATATTAAATTTATTGATAATAAAAAACGAATTAATAAATTAAAGAAAAGTCTAAAGTACTATCTAGGTTTTTCTTAATATTACACACTAAGAGACGGCAGATGAAACAAACAAACTTTGGAATTTATAGGCCTGCGAAACATATTTCAAAACAATTCTGCTGTGTCTACGCTGGTGAATAATTTATCCAACTTGAATCTGAAATATAATGTGAAGAGAATAATTACCACAGAACGGAACACATTGTTTTACATGTACATTTCGTCTTAATACTTTATATTTAGAAATGAATTCCACTAAAAATTTAAAACTGTTCCTAGGTGACAAACATCATTGGACCTAGTCGCTAATTTTTTCATTCATTGTTTAGGAAATAATCGCTTGCTTACATATCCCATGAAACCTTATTTTTTTAAATAAGACATTTTTTAAATTTCCAACCATGAGGATAAGGATATTTAAGTTGACATTAGAAAATTTTTTTAAAAAAGCACTATAATTAACAGGTGTAAAATTAAAATTATTAGGTCAGATATTATAATAGTTTATTTATTATTTATATTATATATATTTATATATATATATATATATATATTATTTTTTATAAAAAATATATTTATATTTCGCGAATCCTCCTGATTTTCTGCTCTATTTACCCCCTTGGGATGATTATACGCATTTAAAATTTATATCAATACGAAGTCTAGAAGTTATGGATTTAAAATCACGCGACAAAAGGCTGAAGAAATTTACGTAGATTTTCGAGATAAATTGTTATATGACAATATGAATTAAGAAAATATAAATCGAGACACTATAAAAGATAAACCAGGTAAAAGATATAAAGGATTTAGAAAAATACAATAAGAGAAATCAAATAACCCTGGTTTACCAGATTCCTCATTGAGTCGAAAAATTAGGATTTTAACAACAAAATGCAACATAAAAATGTTTAAACACAGGCATTTACTATATGCAATTAGCTACCAAATCTGACAGAATTATGGAACCTCTAGAAACTTATGGGTTTATGGACATTATGTGATAAAAATATCTTTCTTTGGAGGAATGGAGATATTCTGAGTTGTAAAAGCTGATCTTTTATGCACCTAATGACTAGAAGATAACCGAAAACATCCAAATTTACTTTGGTGGCATCTCCATGGCCGTAAACTAAATCTATAAGTTGACCTCAGAAATTTTTATTATGTGCAGTCTTATTTATTTGTTGACTCACAAATGATAGCTGCATTCAAAATTAAAAATAAATTTTAATTGTTAATATTCGTCCGAAGATATTGAATAAGTGTGGTTATAGGCAAAAGGGAACATACCATATGTTATGCCGTCATTAAATTCTAAATTAGTATAAATAAAGCCAAAGTTCTGTTACGAGCTATGTTTATAAAGGCCTATTGTATTTTGTTGATGATGATTCAGAATATCTTCTAAATCGTGGGACAGAAAGACAATAAATAATTTAATGATTCGCACCAACATGTTATTTTTTAATAATCTTTAGATATGTATATAAATATTTTGTTTACATAAATCGATTTTTAAAGAAATAATTTTTGTAATATTATCGAGCTGGATCTACTTTATTTTTTGTATACGAAAAATATTAAAAGAAACTAGATTTGGCTTGCGTGTATTGCTGGATAATTGGTTTTACAATGTGATTTGATATGACAAAGAACAAATATTTTGAAATAAATATTGAAACTGCTTAATGTAAATTTATTGAATCACTCATTCAAGTTTATCGCTAAAATTAACAAAAATAAACTCTAAATGTTCTTTTTTTAATTTAAAAAAAATCCATTAAAGCCAGGAATGTTTTGAAATGAATATGTGCGGAAAATTAGGCGGAGCGAAATTTAATGAGTAGGATAAATTTTCAAGAAATAGCCCTATAAAGATACGCCTGTACTCTGTTATTTCTCAGGGAGTTCTTTGCATATAGCATTCTAAATACTACTTAAGTATTTGACTATGGGTTCCCTATTTGTTTTGGACAAAAATAAGTCTATTCCCATTCATTAAATGCGCCCGATTAGTAATTTGTATAGGCTCTTGGCTTTTAATGGTATGGCTGTCAGACTTTGTTTGATAAAATTTCTTTGTTAGTGTTATAAAGAATATTACTTCTTATGTGGAATGTCGTCTAACTGTAATATACTCCTACAACATTCTAAGAAGATGTATTAGATTTTTTGATCTAAACGGCAGATTTTTAGTGGGCAGGGAAATTATGTAAGTCTTGACGAATATTTAGAAACAACTGATATTTTGAATATGAAGCTTTTTTGCAATAGGAATTAAGCACTAAATTCTAATGTAATGTGCATAAGTTTAGTTACGCAATTACTTTCCTCCAGATGTCTATTGTTATTTTTGCATTTCGTTTTATTTAATTAAAATAATTCTGAAATTTTCAATTCAAGATTCGCATTTGCCTTAATATAAGAAATCTTTGAGTGATTATATAAAATCTCCGGCCCCGAGGGCCCAAACCAATCATGTTAAATATTTCACTATAAGCTGAATACGTGTTTATACTTTTTCACGAAGATTACAGTTTTAATGTATGTGTGCATAAAAGCATTTTTTGTAAAATTATATCAATTAATAGCTGTAAGAATAAAAGATATTTCAAAATGACAGTAATTTTTTTAAAAAAAACTTTAATTTTCCTTAGTAGATATTATTTGAGTCTGCTTGAAGACGATACGATAGATATCAAATTATTGCCTTCATTGAACACTCGATTTGAAGTAGTATATCTAGAATATATATTGCCAAATGGCATGATATTATGATTTACTGATTTTCATCATCAAAATTTCTGTTGGATGTAAAAAATATACAAAACGAAAATCTTTTAAGCTAATCAATGTCGGCTGCACATATCGCTAGGTATTATTTATTGTATAATATGAAAGAAGTTGTGAATCGCAGTGTGAATATTTTATTTACCCACTGCAATTACTTTTGAAATGCGCATAGAATGAAATTTAATTGAATGAAAATCCAATTGTTTAACAGATATTTAAAATTCGAACTAGGTGATTAATTTTTTCAGAGTTAAATTTGCTAAAGTTTAGGCTGAGTGAGAATTGGTGAGTAGTTAATATTTTAAAAGAAAATGTAAGGAAGTATTTCTGATGTCTTGCCAATTTATTACAGTGCATTGTATACAATGTTTGTAAATATTTTTTTGGGCATTCGCACATGGGTCCACATTGTGCTTAGCAAAAAATAAGCCAAATCTCTATCGTAATATTTACTTTTATATTTAAAGTGTAATAATATTTTAATAGCGACGGTCGTTTTTTATGCGTTAAACACATTCGTTTTTGTTATCTCTAAGAAATGATTAATTCAAACGAATAAAATTTCGCGCGATTAAGATCAGACATTTGTCAATAAAATATAAGAATTGTATAGTGTAGAATTTATTCAGTAGACTGGTTTAGTATTTATTGCGAATACATCAATTACCACCAAGTATTTTGTGCAAACAGCGCTGGAACCGGAACACGTCTGCTTTGGGATCTGATGTTCTTATCGCTGAGCCACATTGCCACTCACTACGCAAACTTATATCGATCGGTTTTTTACTTTTTCTTTTAGCAAAATGCCACATGTTGTCCATTTAGACCTATAGTTCATGTAATGGTGTGTCAGTTCAATAATGACAGAATTGGGATTATTAGGTTGCGCTTTGGACCATAATAAATGCCTTATGCACTACAAATAAAAGAAAAAGACTAACGAAGATAATTAATTAAGTATAAACCATAAAATTATACGTAATGTGCGACAGGTTGTTTCATTGATTAGAGCACCAGATTCCATATCTACGTACCAAGGTTCGATCACTGTCTGCAGCAAATTCTGGCTAGTTCATGATGAGTTCACAATAGGTACCAAACCGGCACTATACACTACTTAGTTTATACTGACAAATGGATGCATTTTATGAGTCAGGCGCTTATATAAATATCGCAATCTTGATTATGGTATTTGTTGTAATAGCCAGCGCAACCAATGTTCGTTTTATTTTATTTGACATGTACGTGATGAGTTCCTAATAAGTACGAAACCCGTCTCCTGGATAAGTTGCCTTTTCTTCACAATATGATAAGTAGTTCCTATTGAAAAAATGTATCTGCTTAATGAGTCACGCAATTAAGTCTAGAACGTTGTTATCACAGCCCATGCAAACAATACTCGTCTAATTTTATTTGCATTGTTGCTTGACAATTGATTAAACACAATGGGATTTGTGTTTGATTTAAGCTCGCAATCTTCACTAAAGTAATTAAATTCTAGTATATTTGTGCGTATATTTAGTTTAGCGCTCTGTTAATATTGCAGTGTTTTTAGTTATATAATATGAGTTTTGCGGGGTTATTTTCTCCCTAAATACGATGGTATCGGCTGTTGAGATCCGTATTTATGATCAATCCCCGGCCTTTTAACGATGGGTGATGTGAGAAGGCTAATTCGAATGATCACATATGTATTGTACACGAGGTAGCAAGGCTTATTCATAGTTAGTCCAAATTGACCGTGCTCTAGAGGGCAATAAAATGAAATATTGTTAACACAATTGAATGTCTTATACACAAGTCACAGTCAAACAAAATTGTTCGTGCTCTAGACGGCAAAAAAATGAATACTGTTTACAAAGTTTATTGTCTTATGCACGAGCAATTATTCTTTCACAAATGTCTGAATTGTGGTTAATACATGTAACCGATTGAAAATATATGATGATATGGGTAAAGTCACTGGTAAACGTTGTCACTTGTGATAAAGTGATCACAATCGTGTAAAAACTTCAATAGTAAGACTTCAAAAATAATTAAATCACTGTTTGATATGGTTTTAACATATTTAATTATAATAATCCATTGTACTCTGAAATTCGGATAGGTGGACTTAGTTGCAATCAGCAAGTCATTTGTATAAACTGCGAATAATCCAGCTAAGTGAAATAAATCCACTATGACACTATAATCCACCGCATGTTCCCTGCGTATAGCGCGCGGGTGTCTGTATTTAATAAACAACCCTATTAACTACAAATAAAATTGTAGTTCAAGAAATCTCAATTAAAACTGCTTGAAACTAACAGGGATTGTGTAAGAGCAGATTTAGATTATTTGACCTTAAAGAGTACCATATTTGTCAAAATTGAACATCGTTGGTTTGTAACGCGGGGCCGTGTGCGACAATATAATATGCTTACTATTTAGATTTTTGTGTGTTTACCTCAATCTATTTGCCGGCTTCAGGAATTTAAAAAATATGGATATTTATTTGTCCAGATAAATATAATATTGGCTTTTCCCATCATAATAGCAAATTAAGGATGAAATTTCACATTGTAAATATTGCTTTAATTTGATTGAAGGCATTGTTTAAAATATAATATAGTTAAGATTTTATTAGTCCTTAAATTTTTTTTGACGACCATTCATAGTTTCTCCTATATTCTTTTGGGAGAAAATATATATGATGCCCCTATTTGTTCAAAAATGTTTTTTAATAAAGATTTCTAAGTTTAGATATTATAATTGATGATTGTAAAAATTGGTTATTAAAAGTCGCTTTTGTGTTAAATTTTCGAACTGTATTTATTACGTTTTCACATAGAGCACATTTAAAACTGAAAGAAATTTGGTTTCGTTTAATAGTAATAATAATACATTTATTTGGTATCAAACGCTAACAGGTCCGACCATTGAAATAACAAATCAAAGGAACGACATGTGGAGGTGAAGGAAATTGTGATTAGCAAAGTATTTAACAACAGAGGAGAGAGGAGTTCATGAAGAGAAGTTTTTTCTTCAAATTCATGATAGTTCAATCTGGTTCAATCGATTTGACTAGATTTGATCAAATGGAGTTCAGTCCATGAAGTGTCCAAGCATCAATGCGGGATACGGCAGCTGAATATAAATGTAACATGAAAAATGTTGGCGGATCTGAAGCAGATATTGACTGACGGGGTTCTTTGTCTTGAATATTGAATTCCTGAAGTGTAGTATTGGCCAGGATAGAATCCACAAGAATGACGCCATTTAATTTGTATAATGTAATTGGTATTAAAATTGGAATTATATTTTAAAATAAGTCGTTAAATTTGGGGATTTAATTTTGTCAAACCTTCAATTTCGTATATGTCTAGATGCAACTCGAAATATTCTTAAGTGTATTTTTGCAAAGGATTTGACTCTCTTTTTGAATTTCATTTAAATATTATGAGTTTATTCTCAGCCATAGATGCCAAAGATTTGCCTGAGCAGGATTTGATAAATAGGAAAAATAGTTAACTTTTAACCAATGGAGCTAAAATTCGTCATTTTTTCCTATTATGAAACAGTTATACCTTTTGATTAGATTGAAATGAGAGTAATATGTCGTTTCGAACAATTTATTTCTAAACACAATTTCCATTTGTTTTATTCGATAACTTGGAGAAACGATTAATCCAAATTAAATATTATTGTCACCAAGTAATATATCCTTAGAGCATTTTATGAAGCTGAAGTGACAGATATTTGAGCATACAATGCATTTCTATGAAAAATATATTGCAGAGTAATACTTATTTGGTTAGTTATTTAAACGACTATGGTGACCCGAACATATTTGATAAATTTATCTAGGTCAATTTCGTTAATTATTAAGCGGTTTAATATATTTTATAAAAGTGGGCCTAAGTTTAAAATCTGAGTAAAACAAAAAGTAAGAAACATTCGAATATACGGCATACAGTCTAGTGTGAAGACAAAACTGTCTACGTGATACGTATTTAAAGATAACTTTTATGATTTTAAAATCGTTTAGAGCGGAAATTTACTGAACGATTGCGTGCATTTACATTGTGTCTAAATCATTTTATATGTCTCCAATTATTAACATAGATAAAGTTTTCTTTAATGGTTGACTTTAAACGAAACAAAGTTTAACGTGGTTGAGTAAATTATAAAAGCGCTTTAATTAATTCATATATAAAATTGCACTAACAATTATTCAATGAATAGGGTGGTAAATTGCGAATCTTATGCCATTATAATTCTCATATACGATCCCCTTAATTAGAATTCTAAGAAATAAACATTTTACGCACTAGATAAACTGTTGCGCGGTGTGCGGCAGGGTGTTTTAGTGGTTAGAGCAACAAATACCAATGCCTAAATTTGAGCTGCATATTCTGTACAGTAAGAGAATGATTCCCAGTTAGGAGAAAACAAATAACCGGGGATGAATTGTTTGTTTTACATTTTACAATGCTTAGTCTTTTCGGACAACTGCATGTAAGTAACCAGACAGGAGATAATATCATACGAAAGACTGTAGGTAAATAATTGCTAGCACCGCCCTAGCCAAAATTTTCGCTTAAATTTTTAAATGCCGAAAAAAATTAATTTTATACTGGCAGTGTAATGGCTTTTCTATAATGATGGATTTGTGGTGTAATAATTCACATAATTTTTATGTGGATGTATTATAGGCTCCAATGAATCCAAAGGCTTGTCAAGAAGCAGTATTGGCATATATCTTAAAATAATGTGTAGAGTGCATCTGGGCGGCACTTTGCTTAGAGCAGCAGATTATAAGTCAGACTATCCTAAATTCGAACATTCTTCTTTGCAAATACAGAAAATTTCACAATAAAGATGCAATGATTTTGCAAATTTATACTTCTGCTTCTTTTTAAAATGCATATGTAATTTATTAAATAAGAGCATAAAATGGTGTAGTATTTATAAAACATATAGGTAAAGAAATGTCCAACCGAGGAACTTTAGCTGGTAAAAAGCTTTAAAGTCTGTGTAGCGTGTAGCAGGGTGGGGTGTTCATGAAGCACATCCCAAATAGGTCATGTTGATTGGCCATCCGTTTTTATGGTAAATTTTGGACAGGAATTTGGTAGTTCTTAATCAGAAAAGAAAGCTGCTTACTGGATGTGCATCCAATTATATATAATAATGATATTCATTTACACTGGTATTTGAATGTGTGCAACGTAAATGAAAAGAACAGATTAAGCAAAAATTTATTATTTATATAAATGTAACTTTTCTGTAGGGTGCTTCAGTGTGACTGAGTGGTTGGATCAGCTGCTTCCAAAAATATACCAGCCCAGGTTCGATCCGTGCCCTTAGCAAATTCTGAACAATAATAGGATAATTCTTATTGAAGTCAGGACAAGTATATCGACTGAATTTTTAGATTTTACCAGAAATACATGATTGTAAAGTTACTGTTTTTTGCTTAAAGCAGTGACGGCAATTTTAATAATTGTTATCCAATCCTGCATAACAATTATTTGTTTAATTTAAAAAATGCTCAATTATATATCAGTGTGGCGTTAAACTAATAATAACAGTATTGGGCTGATTTGTTAGTATTTAGTGCTAGATAGATGCAATATGGGCTTCAACAATTAAAAGGTCTACTAGATAAACCAAATAATCATGTAGCAAAAAATTGTGTATAGTGTGCGACTTTGAGGTTAAAGACAAAGTATACAAAATATATGTGCCCAAGTTCTAGCCATTTCCATGACAAATTTTATTAGTAAGTAATTTGTTCGCGATAAGGCCGAAATTTTCTAATCCGTTAATTGCTCGTCAACATAATTCAAAGCTAAGATTGAAATAATTCGCATAACCGTCAGCGAAAATATTTTTTTAATAATTACATTTATGTTCGTCTAGATAAAAAGTTTCAAGTTATAATGAGAGACGTGAGCTGGTTAGATTGATTATTAAAATTAACCACACTGCATTTTCCTCTTGACATCAATGACAGGTTAATCAAAAAACGTCATATAATTTATTACTGACATATAGCTGGACACTGTACGGTTGGTGCAATTTGAAATTTACTTTGCATTTGTGTAATATTAATTTATAATTACATTATTATTGTTATTATTAAAAAAATTATTATTATTATCATTATTATTATTATTATTATTATTATTATTATTATTATTATTATTATTATTATTATTATTATTATTGTGTGTGTATTGTGTGTGTGTATTAATAATAATATTATTATCAATACTATATAATAATATTAATAATATTATAATAATAATAATAATAATATAATAACAATAATAATTATTATTATTATATGTGTGTATTATATATTATTATTATTATATAAAAATATTTGAAATATTTGACTATGTAGATATTCACAAAATGAGAATTTTTCATATTTTAAAATTAATAAAAGAAATAAATTTTTTCATGTAGGAAATCATTTATAAATGTTATAAAACTGGCTGGCCTTTTAAATTACATCATTATAAGAAAATAAATAAATAGTCCAATAATATTTAATTAAATTGCGTGTAAAATAAAAATTAATCAATTTGTAGAAATTTTGGTATCATGTTTCAACTTGGCAAACATTGTTTTGCTACTGTGTACCAAAAATTATGCATAGTTTTGTTGGGCTCTAATTGAATAATATTAGAATAATAGAATAATAGAATATCTTTATTTGGATTCAAACCACACATGTTCCATCAAATAATAAAATTGGAAAATGTACAATATAAAAAGATATCACAAAACATAAATATGTGCAATTAATTGTACTGTACAATTTATCAGCATCAGAAAGTTCGGCTGTAAAGAGTGATAGATACTTCATCAAAAATAGGAAAATTTAAGGTATAATTCGAGGGTATTATTTTTTAAAAAAAGGGAACCATGACTTATAATTGTTTGTATGTATTGTTGATTAACATGATGATATAATGCATAACATTTCAGTTTTAATAATACAAAACTTGAAGATGGAATCTAGAGAAGATATGCTGCTGAAAAACAATTAATACTTTCTTATATTTACCATGAGAAAGTATTATTATAATCAAAATTAAAACTATCAGCAGAATTGAACACATTTTCTAGTTCGGTAGATAAAAATTTAAAGGACAATTTAGATGGGAGCGTTTGTCTAAGCCCCTTTGGCAATTGATTGTTATTTTGTAAATTTTTGAAAAAGAGAATAGCTTGCTCGCGACATTCCCCACCAATATTGGAGATACAGGCGTAGCATTTATTACACATGGAAATTTGATTTATGTTTTTTTGATGATGTCTTTATATGAAAGTAATTCCATTACAGCTTTTATACTAATTCATAATTTATTTAATTTGTTCCCATGTGCGCAACGCCTACTACATAATTTAATATATATTAGTTTTCCAAAAAACAATATCTAACTGTATACGAATTCGTATAGTATATTGTATCGTCTATTCGTCCGACATTCTTCCAAATATTATTAGAAAGCGAAAGAGCGTAGTAACTTCTTCTAATAATTAGTTGTCTAAATGCACATAAGTTTTGTGTAAATGAGAACATAACTTCCGATTGTGTCGACGTTTTCATGTTTCTATTCCAACTAATTTGTTGCTGGATGCGTAAATTCTAAAATACAATTGCATATACGAATATTCTTTCTCAGAAAAGAACCCTATACGAATCGAAATGCAATTTCAATTCAATCTATTTTCCTTCCATAATATATGGAAGCAAACAACATTTCTTCATATAAGAAATGGCTTTATAATTATTGAATTATAATTATTTGAATCTTTCAGAGTAACATCTAGAATGGTTGAATCACGTATGTCTTTCTTTATTTGCTTCCAAAACAACGCTTTAAAACGTGTTGTTGTATGAAGTGTAAAATAAACCTACAATTCAATTTAGGGCGGTTTCAAACAAGCACACATAAACTTGTTTCCAGAATATGTATATGACTTCAAAAGATTGATTATTAGAGTGTCTATGATAAGACCTTGACAATATTATCATCAATCAGTTTTTAATAAAGTCAACGATATATTATGTGGTATGCTAATCAGGACAATACATTCAAAAACATTGAAAACAATTTAGTACGATCAACATTACTTTGATACGGATTAGTTACGATTATGAAAATAATATTATCTATAAAAAGTTTTAGATGTTTTAGTTCTAAACGAAATAGCGAGTTGTGTCACGATACAAATATTGCCTAAGTTTAAATTAAATAAACTGTATATCCACTATTATTTGGTTTTGATAAATGTACATAACTATTTAAACAAACCAATTGTATGAACGAAAACTCTTACTTAAATAAAGCATTACTCATGAATTACTGCACAGCTCATTGCAAATCAAAATTCCAAAGCTTCTACTAAACATATAATCACATCAGTTACAGGGCATAGATTGTCTACCAAAAGAAATTTTCATCTACTTGACTACTTTATTTTAGCTATTGAATCATATTAACCTAATTTTCAAATACGGTATTATGAGAAAATTCAATTTATTTCGAGATTACTCAGTATACATGTAACCATATATGCATCAATGAAGCTATAAAAACATTTACCAGATTGGCAATGTTCTTTCAAAAAGCAAATTAATACGTAACTGTATCAAATTTTACCTAAATTTATTTTAATTTAACCAAAAATTAGAGTTTTCACATGCTGTTATCCAATTGGAGTTCTGCAAATCCTACAGTTCCGATGATTTCGTTTACCATACGAACGGTAGACACCCTGACTTTCGCACGACAAACTGCTTAAAAATATTGCAAATAAAACTAGTTTGCCAAAAATCATGTTTAAAACGAAATGCAATCTCGTAAAATAATGTCGGAAGCAATATTTTATAACGGTAAAAAAGCTTAGTAATTTATTTTAACGATTTAATTTGCGTTTAAATATTCCACTTAAACAAAAACGTAATTAAAGAAAATTGCAGATATGTAATCATTTTGGCTGTCGGATAATTGCCATAAGAGAGAAACATTTTATTCTAATTAATAAAATTTTTATTTCGGTTAGAATATTGAAAATTATATTTGGCATAAATAAAGTTAATATTTAATATCAGAGAGACATTTGACAGCTTAATGTAAATACTTGTCAAAAATGTTTAAATAATTTTATTTTCATTATAATCTGTGTATGTTTTCATATAGATATTCCGCTTGCTGATTATGACACATAAAACATTTCCAGTTTTAAGCAGATATTATAGACATGAAATTTAATATTAGAGACAATAAGGTGTATCAACAAGATTAAACTGTTAAAATAACATTATGAATCTATTATGTAACTTTTGTCAATTCCCGTATTATTTTTACAATTCAGGAGAGGAATTACGCAGATACTTCGTCGTGTATGGAATATCTTCGTTTTAATTTTATTATAAATTTTGTAACTTCAAAGGTATCCTTAAAATCGTTCAGTATGTCTAATTTAGATGCTAAAATTAAAAGAATTATACATTAGGTAGTTTAAATAATAATTAAGCTTTATTCTGAGTATTATTGTAGAGGTTCCTAAACTATAAGTGTCTGAGAACCCCATAAATGCCAAATCGTGATCAGTCTCTAAATGTACAGTAGAATCTGATAAGCTTGTACTTTCATTCATATCTGTTAATTTCATACCTGCCATGTCTTGAGATAATTTGCTAGTGTCCTCAAACTTAAGATGAGCTTCCATGTCGATCGTATTCAATTGTTAATTTGATACTTAATGTTAGGCAATCGGAATGTGAAACCTTTCACGTTAAAAAAACACCCGAACAAATAATCTGGAAACAAATAGGCGCGAAAAACAGAATTATTAAATTACCTGTTCAAGAACGTCCCCAATATATTAGGAAATAAAAATAGAAGACAGTGTTAGCAGGAATATATCGTGGAAATTTGGTAACCGTTAAATGGAAAAAAATGAAATAAATGCAGCAAGTCGAACAAATTACAACCAGTCACGTACAGTATGCTCGAAAATTGAAATCGCGCACAATTTAAAGTTTTTATACAGTCAAGTATTTAAACAAAGAAAATTCTGGAAAATAAATGAATAAATTCTTTTAAAATAAAATTCGTTTCAATCAGCAAAGGTGATTTAAATTTAACATTTATTGTCACTTTAATTTTGGCGGAGGAAATATCTTCCTCCACATTCACGTCCTTTCCAAAAAAGACGGCTAGTAGTAGATGTAATCATCGTGTCCTGTACATTTGTCACTGGTTCTTCTATTTTATCTTGTATAGCCAAACAGTTTTCATGTTGTGAATTGGTGGAATAAGATTTGGCTATATTAGACAACGGGTTTCTGAGTTCTGCATTTCGTTTTGCACATATCAGATTCGTCCATAGAACGATGGTCTTTCAACACATCTGATAATTCAGTCCTATCGTCTTACAAAATAAACTGGGGAATGCAACGATCCAACGTAACAAAATCCTCAATGCCATTTACCTCTATGGTGACATTCTTGCCAGTCATCCTCTTGATCTTATATGGTCCTTTGTAAAATGGTGTCAGGCAATTCTTCCTATTTTCATTAGTTACATACACATCCGAAGCCGATCTTAGATCAGAGAACATATAGCACTTGGTTTTTGCTCTTCTAGATTTGGTCGAAGCCAGACGACACATCCTATCTCTAAGTGCTCTTACAAAGCAACCTACATAATTAGAAGCCCAATCAAGAATACTTTGTATTTCTGTTAGAAGATGTCCAGGCAACCTTAATCGTTCTCCATAAACCAATTCTGCTATTGAAGTACCTAATTGTGCCATATATCTTTTGCGCATGACGAGTAGCATTATAGGATGATCGTGTATCCAGCTTGTTCCACTAGTACACATTAACGCAGCTTTCAGTTCACGATGCGACCTTTCTACCATTTCATTTGCTCGTGGATTTATGCGCTAATATACAATACAGTTGTGTAGATGATGTCGAGAGATCTTTCGAAAAGCTCGGACATAAATTGGCTACCGCGATCATTAGTGACCTTTTCGGGAACACCATTACTTGATATCTAATTATGTAGAAACGTGAACAGGACTTCTTGCGCTGTCATATATTTTAAAATTGCCACTTCGCATTGGCGAATAAATCGATCTACCATAGTTAACAATTATTTATGACCATTAACCTCATGCATTTTGACAATGCCTATATGTACGTGTCTGAACCGTCCAATTGGCATCCGACTATTCTGTATCTCGGTTCTCCTATGTCTCCACACCTTACACGTTTAACAGTGGCGCATGCTCTTGCCCATACCCGTATGTCTTTAGACATGTGCGGCCAAACGTATTTGTTATTAATAAATCGAATGGTGGCTTTAATGTATGGATGTCCCACGTCGTGCAATATTTGGATAATTTTGGCCCGTAACTCCAACGGAACATATTGTCGTGGTTGACTTCTGGACGTTTTGCATAACAACAACTTGCCACTCAGAAGGTTACGAATAAATCCTGGTGTTTTGGACAAGACTAACGGGATCCAATCCTTGCGCTTCCTCGATTTGACTAACTAAATCATTCATAGAATCATCTAGAATCTTCAATGGAGCTTGAAATATCACCTCGATATCGGCTGCATTTGGTATGCTAAGTGCATCGGCTATCACATTCTCGTTACCAACAATATGAAACACAGTGAAATGAAACTCTGATAACCAGATTATTTGGGAATTTACTCTATGTGAGCAATAAAGCCACGCTGTTTTACCAAGTATACTAATCAACGGCTTATGATCGGTCAATAACTCAAATTTATGACCATCTAAGAAATGCTCAAAGTGTAGCACTGCAGCATACACTGCTAGAAGCACTTTACCAAACGTATCATAGCTAACGGCTATAAAACCCAATCGGTCTTACTATGTCCTGATTTCTTTGCTTTAGCACCGCGCCTATTGCAACATCTGAGGCATCTGTGATTAGCTAGTAAGTTTTCTCCTAATCTACATTTGCTAATTTGGTTATGTGACTTATCATTTCCTTTGCCTTCTGGAATTTTTCTCGGTCTTCTGGACTCAGGTTTATAGGCCAAGACTTCTTGATCGTGCTCTTATCCCGAGTAAGATGGCGTGACAACGATCCTAGAATACTTGCAAGGCCTGGAAAGAATAGACGGTAAAAGCTGATCATGTTCAAGATCCTACGCAGCTGGCGCACGGTTCGGAGCCCCAGAACGTACTTAATAGGTTGGATCTTATCTTACAAACGTTTAATTCCGTATTTCTAAAGTATATGAGCAGAATATTTAACTGAAGACCATCCGATGTTACTCTTATTAGGTTTGACCGTTAATCCATATTGTTCCAGCCTGGTCAAAGACGCTTCCAAATGCCTACGATATTCATGTCGTGAGCGACTAAAAATTATAATGTCGTCTATGTACACACACACAAATGGACAATTCTGAAGGATTTCTTCAGCCAAACGCTGGAATGTCTGACTGGCATTTTTCAGACGAAAAGGCTTTCGAAGAAATTCATGCGATCCTCCTCCTGCAAATCTGACTGCGGTGAGTGGTATCGAACTTTCCTCCATTGGTATCTGATAGTACGCTTTCTGGATATCTAGTTGAATAATATATATTCCATTATATCCTGGAGTAAAGTACTCTGTTTAGGGAGAGGATAAGAATCGCCCTTCGTCAATGAGTTTAATAGACGATAATTTGCACAAACCCTCCATTGACCCGGTTCAGGAATGGGAACTACCTTTATTGGGGAAGCAAAATTGGAAATTGACCTTCTACAAATCCACTCTTTGCGCAATTGGTGAAATTCAGAGAATGCAACTTGTTGCTTGTGTTGTGCCAATGGTTGACCCTTTGGTGAAAAAGGCAATAGAGCCACCAATTATATTTGGTGTTCTACTTCTGTCTTCAATCCTATCCTTTTGGCACTGAAAGGTTAAAACACCGCTAGGTGATTCTCAGTGATATCGGCAAAGTCATTTTCGACCGTTGGATGGGGTAAAAGAACTGTCCTAACTGCTGATGTGCTAAACTCACTATATATGGACACCCCTTCGCCTTCTGCGATATTCCTAACTTTGGGGTCTAATGTCAATTTGAAATGTGTCAAGAAATCCATCATAATTATGTGTTTCTAGACATCGGCTACGAAAAAATTCCATGTAAATAAAGATTTTTGACCCAACGTCACCGCCATTTCTTCCATCACTTTGACTCCTATCGGACTAACATTAAAGGCCAATAGTTAATAATCAAATGTGCGGCAATCTACTTTCATCACGTCTGACCTGACTATGCTTCCCTTAGCACCCGTGTCGATGAGAAATTCCAGTCCAGATAATTCATCTTTAATAATGAATTTGTTGCTGGATAATCCGGCAATGTTTTCCAGATCTCCGCTTAGTAAGAATCTGACTCTCTTGCCCTCTGTATCAGTGCTATTTGGTCTTGGCGCATTTTTAACTTTTGTCTTAAGTATGCCTTTTATAGGCATATCTGGGAGCCTCTGCAATGGAAACCCCATATGGCTCCTACTAGCGGGGGTTTCATCATTTTCCCGGTGATGGATTTCTCTCTACCGGTTTAGTGCTTCCTTTCCATCTTAGTCCACCTAATCGTGGGTATATACAATTCTCACCTTGGCACTTTGCACTTCGTCCGTATGCACAATGTGCCTTACACCATCCGCGTTGCCCTTCGAAGCGTTGATGCGAGTGACTCCCTCGACGTCTAGTATATCTTTCCTGAATCTGAAGTTGCGAAATGTCTCAAAGTATACTAGCAACTTCTCTACATAAGTAACGCAAGGTTTCTTGTATCGTCAGGTTGGTTTCGGTATCTGCCCTAACTGGCTGCACCATGACAGAATCTGCTTTTACAGCATGTACTTGTGGTTCCAGCTGTTTATACACTCCGTCTAGCCCTCTGAGTTTAGTTGACCAATCAATATTCATTGTGTCAAATACTTCTAATGTGGTTCTAAGCCTAGATGGTAGCTCAGCTGTAAAAATAGAATTTACCACATCTCTGGAAACTTTCATTTCAAAGCGTTCCATGCGATCTCTCCGTGTATTAGTGGACGCGCCATTTTCTAGCGTGAATACATTTGTGCCGATCTTCAATTGATATCTTTGGTGTATTTTTGGCCATTAATACTCTAATGCACATTAAAACGGTTTTCTTCTACAGTTCTGTTTCTAAAATTTTCAAAGAATTTCACAAATGTTAGACAATAATACCATCCATGTAAATTTCTCCATAGTTTCGATATATAGCGCAGATATCATTTAGAATCCTCTTCAACATATTTTTGTTTGAATTTACGGGCGGTTTTCAAATGGCTAGGATTTTTTATCGCATGATATTGAAAATCGTTACGGACCATCAGAACTCTGTGAAGGAATTCGTATGAAGCATCGTAAGAATGAATGTCATTGAAGCAGCGTTGATGCGTATACGGCAAAGTGTAACGGAAGAAAATGAAACTTTAAGCGCGCAAATTGTAGAACTGGCTGAGGCGCTACATACGAAGTTTGTTAAATTACTGATAGACATTCAGCCATGGGTTGAGTTGGCTGACAAAACAGTGGAAGACAACACGCCAATCAAGAATATAACATCAGGGAAAGAAATATTAGCGAACGAAGTATCACGCGGATTAGCAAACAAGCACAGCTAATTTTATTTAATCTTGATGAAAATGCTGACATCGCTAAATGTTATAGGGTGGGAAAACAATCCGATTGTTCAAGACCGGTGGTTATAGAATGTAATTTATGTAATATAATAGAGACACCAGCAATATTATTTTCTTTTCCTTGAATATTTTTTATTTTAGTGCTTTGGACTTGATTCGAAATTCTTTAAAGTTTTCCAATTACATGACAATTCTTTAATTATTTTCTTTGTTGTTTTGTATCACAACAAGATGTGAAACGGGATATATGTGGAAATGAGTGAACAAAATTTAATTTTTAGAAGAAAAAAGTGTACATCAAACCAAATTCATTTTAATTTTTTCTCAAAGCTTCTCCGGCATACATTCTCTAAATTTCCGAAAATCCGAATTAGTATCATAAAATTGATTATGATCGACAAATATACAAAAATTATACCTAGTGTACAGTTATTTCTCTCGCCAGGCCTAATAGCTGAACTGAAATTCCTCCACGCAAATATTAGCAAATGTTAATAATAGAGAAATTTCGTTTTCGCTTTAGTAGTTTGTCAGTATATTGCATGATTAGAAAAAGTTTGAATTACGAAAACAAAAGTTCTTTCTGAATATTCTTCAATGATAATTTTATTTTGTTACAAACGTTTGTTTCTGCAATCATAGATCTGCTAACTATGCAAAGATCAATTTCGAGAAACGTATTTATTTGCAGCATTAAGAGGCATCTGTTCTGATTAATTAAGATTAACAACATAATTTTCTAATTACAGAAGGGCTGGTGAGGATAGTGCGTGAACTTATTTTAAAGGAATACATTGTTTATTTGCGTGCCTTGCGTATAGCACTAATTCTATTCAAAATTTCTCATTAACTTTGCATGTAGCTTTATCATTTTAAAGTTAGATTGTAATTGCTCATAAAAAGAAAGAAAATATTATCGGAATTAAAATTTGCTTAAATAATTCTACTCAACATGGTAACTCAGCATGAAGCTTAGCATCAATATTCTTGTTAAGCCAAAAATATACAAATAAAGGTTTAAAATGAAAAATAGATAGGGAGATATTTACAATAAGAAAATCATTTAGCTCTGAATATCAACTTCGTATTTTCCATTCTTTGAAACTTGAAATTTAGATACTTTGCTGAATTAAGAGCTGTATGTTCTGGACAGCTGAGAGAAGAGAAGTGCAGCCTCAAACCACCGCAAAAACTATAAATTAACCATTAAAACTCTAAAACTGTTTAGATAAATCACATACTGCATATGTTTTATTTCGTGCCAACTTCAGTAGTGTTAAGAACTAAATTTTTTTGCTGTGTAATTTTATAACAAGTAACGATTTTGATTTTGAAATATAATATGAAACTTGGCTCAGCAAGGACATTGAAATCACGAATTTGTCTTTTCTCATTATACTTTATTTAGGAAAGATAGATCGTTAGATAAATGAGTTAAAGGAGCTCTAATTTATATTAAATCCAATTTAAATACAAAATTATATATACAAATTTATATATTTGTGAATGTAGTATTATTATTGATTTTATATCTATACAAATCGATAATTTTATCCTAACAGCGGTTTACAGACCGTCGTATGCTCGGTTAAAGGATGACAAATTATTTACTATTTATAAATAAATTGGAAGGCAAACAAAGGTATAATTATTTAAAGCTAGTTTGGACTGCCATGGTTATAATGTAGTGGCAGGCGATTTTAATAAACTTCATGACCGTAAAATAACGAACATTTTTTTATCAACATGATCTAAAGCAGATTATAAAAGAAACCACTTGAGGTTCGGTATGATTACAATATGTATATTTAGAAATTGAAGCGCTTAACTCACACTGTTATGACGTTGTATACTATTCAAAAGAATTGGATCAAAAAATTTATTTTACAATAGAAAAACGTGAGTAGCAAAAGAATGAAACTCAATTTTTAGAATGCACACGTACAGTGTTCCAGAATCAGATGGAATATTTTCAGAAAGTTAATTTTAATGATTGGGTATGAAAGATTTTACGTTATGTACACTCATCAATTTGTTTCTTCTGTTTGAGCATTATTTTCCACGTGTATTATACCAAAACAAAGCGATAGGAAATTATGTAAAATATACAAACCTAAATAAACATATAAGCATGTTTGAGATCCTGCAATATATATATATATATATATATATATATATATATATATATATAATATAATACTTTATAATATATTCACTTCAATGCCAAGTCCTCAGCCAGCGTATTGTCTGTTAAATTAGGAAAGATTGCCAGCGATTAATTGGCAAAATATTACATAAGGTATCCTAAGAACGATCTTCCTAATGAAAATGCTAACAAAGTAATCTAAGTTCGTATACAACTCACAAGTGTGTTCTATGCGTTAGGGTGGTCCGTGGTATATAGCGCCAGTTTCGGAGGCCCAGGTTTTTGGTATAGAAGCGTTAAAATCTTAGAGATGGTTTACATTTTTCTTAATATACGGTTTTTATTTAATACTGGAAAATGGATGAAATAAAATAAGAACGACAAATATATCCAGATAGCAAGCACTATTTAATTAAATTTCGTCAGAGTAAATAAAACCAATATTCATTTAATTATATGCATGCTTAATTCAGTTCCACGTGCCACGTAGCCTGCTGTAAGTTCTATAATGATATATTTGGGCCGGATTACTAGATCTCTACATCCAACTTTACATATTCCATCCAATGCAAATTCCAATCTATAAGCGTCAGGTTGTATATAACGAAGAAGCATGTGTTGATTGCGCCAGATTATCTTTATATTTAGTGGAAAAATGATTCCGTCATGCTGCAACACATCATGAAAATTTCGCGAATCGTTCCAAATAAGCATGAAAGCGTTCTTCTGGATGAATTTCCTTATCTACATTAAATTATATTTAATTTACACAGGCAATTGTATTAAAAAAATGGAACGGATTTTGTAACAAATTTACAAACATAATTAACTTAAATGATATTGTCGATAACATAACCGAAATTCATTTAATAAATTTTATGTTAAAATTATTACCACCGTCCCCCGAAGTGTCGTTTCTATTTCAGTAATTAGAGAATAAGGATGGCTTTTGAAAATATTATGTATCTAGGAATACTAAAGAACCCCAACAAATGAATAACTAACTAGAAAAAAACTGCCAGTTTATATTTTAAATTTGTAAGTAATATGTGTAAGAGTGTTGCAATGGGTAGAACAAAAGTTTAAGAATAAAATGTGCGCAGATACCGACACTGTGCGTAGTAAATTCTTGACTACAACCGGTAAATTCCTTATATATACTTAGCAGCACTACGGGTTGAATTTCCCATTCGACATAACACAATGCTTGGATAAAACTGACAAATATATTTACACTAAGTTACATGTGATTTTATCAATATCGCAAGCTGGATTTTAATAAATGTTAACACCGCCCGTACAACTGACATTTAATTAATTCTGCTGATGTTCAATTAAACATTACGTCCACAGAAAGCTTCACTGTTGTTACAAAATGTGAGATAAATGGTAGTTAGTTTGCACTATAGCTCTAAAGGCATGATATGTAGGCTACTGTTAATAGAAGGCCTAATCAAGTAAAAATAATTAGTATAAAATTGATAATTGTGTGCAATTTGACTGGGTATCTCATTGTTTAGACTAACTGATTATGAGGCAGATATGCCTAGGTCCCTCGTCTAGACGAAATCAATTCTGGCTATAATTGACGTGTTACCAATTGTGTCAAAATATTTTGTCTTTATATTTTGGCTTTTCTAACTTTCGGAAAGCTTAGTTAATACGGATAAATCAAAATATATAATGCGCCCTTTATTTATATCATGAACGCAAACGTTCATTGAATTACATAAATAATCATTTAAAAGCCACTTCCACAGATATCGTTATATCTGTTCAAAAATGACAGATTAGAGCTTGTTATGTAGCCATGTAAGTTTAAATTTATTTTGTATATGCTACAAATTAAGTAAGATGGAATAAAGAAACAGAATTACGAATAAATTTATTTAATTTATAATACGCCTTAGTTTGGCACAATTGGCATGGCGAAATATAACAAAGCAGAAGTGAGCAGGTGGCAGCCTGTATGCGGCAAATTCTGGATAGTACGTGATTAGATTCCATTAAGAACAAAACTGTTTTACCCGAAGAATTTCATTTTATACATTATACTGCGTTCACGAAGTTAGCGGTAATTAAACTATGATCGCATATTTGATTAAATTAATTGTCGGCATCATTCTCACACACACTGTTAATTTATTTTACATCATTTTTACATCTGTGATCGTTCTATAATGACAAATCTGGTGTGGTTATTTAATTCATTACGTCTAAAGTTTAATCTAGAAAAAATAGGTAGTATATGCGTAAAAAGTGACATAGTTTCTTGTTGTTTAGAGAAATAGTTCGAAAAGAAGACAAATGCAGATAGCAGCTCTGTCTGCGTTAAATTCTTAACGAGATGATCTGCTTATATGAATTGAACCCTTCCACAGGATTAATTTTACTTTGCATAGTTAAATCTGACTAACGTATGTACCTAAGATGAGAGGTGTTTCTGTTAATATCGCAAATTTGATTTAATTAATTGTTAGCGCCACCAGCACAACAGATATTCAATTAATTTTAGTCATTTCTTCTTAAATATTACGTCCACAGGAAGCTTGAGGTTTGTTCCATAACGCAAGATTATTGGTGGTTAGTTTGCATTGTTGATTTAAAGGCATGCTAAGCAGACTACTTATAATGAAAAGTCAAACCAAGTAAAAAAAGATAGTATATAATTGGCAATTTTGTGCAATGCCTCAAAGTGTCTTCGTGGTTAGAGAAACTGATAATGAAGCAAATTTGGCTAGCTTCTGTGTCTAAACATAAAAAATTCGGGCAATAATTGAAGAGTTACTAATTCTGTCAATATCGTTTATCTGTATAAATTTTCTCTTCTAAATTTCATAATGCTTGGTTAATACAGAAATATTAAAATATACAATACGACCGTTATTAATTTCATGATCCAAAACTTGGCTTCATTATTCAAATTCACCGCTCGCAAAACAATGTTTTATTTAATTTCTTAAATTACCAACTCAATGCCACTTCACCTGGTATCATCAAGACTGTTTAATAGTGACAGATTGCAATTTAGGTTTAAAAAATGATCCCCTATGTAGCGAGATATATATATATATATGTATACATATATAATATTTTGTTTCAAATATGCGTCAGGTTGCAAAATTGGTATGGCAAAACATTACGAAGCAGACGTATGCAGGTAGCAGCCTGCCTGCGGAAAATTCTGCAAAGGACTCAATGAATTCGCATTAAGGACGAAACCTGTGTACTGGATGAACTTCATGATATACATAATACCGATATACTTAATTGTATAGGTGTTAATATAAAGATCGCAAATTTGATTAAATGAAATGTTAACACGTCCGCACAACTAACAATCATTTTATTATATTGACGTTTAATTCAATATAACATATCCAGGTAATTTGGCACTATTGTTCTAAATGTGTGCTATGCACACTCCCCCCTAATGAGTAGGTTAAACGAGAAATATTATATATAACACAAAATTGTGTGCAATACGATGGAATTTCCCATTGGGTAATGCAAATAAATAGGAGGTAAATGATCCTAGGTTCCCGGTCTAGCCACGACAACTTCTGGCAATGAGCGATGAGATAACAATATTGGCCAAATGTGGTTTGTGTATGAATTTTCCTTTCTAATTTAGTTAGATAATAAAGACAGATAAAAATACATAGTGTGATCATTTTTGTTATCATAACGGCATACTTGATTCAATTAATTCTAAGCACTGCTCACAAGATTACGAATCAGACGTGCGCAGATTCGAGCCCTGACCTAGTAATTTGTGGATCTCAATAAGAACAAAACCAGGGTACTCGATGAATTTAATTTTCTACATTATATTTTGAATAAAATATAATGTGTCCTTATAATATAATCGCATATTTTCTTTAAATAATTTTTGAAACCGTTCACATATTCACATATTCATATAATTAGATTTATGTTCACTTCCAGGTCCCATCCGCAGAAGGTGTCGTGTTTGTTTCATAATCAGCGATAGAAGTTCTTTAATGTGAACTATAAATATAATGTTATGCGATATAGGATCCTCATTAAGAGAAATCTAAGCAAGAAATATTGCTTAGAATCTAATTTATAATTGTATGCACAGCGGCTGTGTTGCTATTTATTTGGAGCAGCATTTCTGAAGGCAAATGTGCCGAGGTTTTAGGTCTAGGCGCGACAAATTCTGGCAAAATGCGACTAGTCCCATTAAAATATGAATATGGTCTACTGGATGAATTTGAATTTCTTCATTATACGATTCGTTGTTAATGTTGAAACATGTGTCTATAAAATGAGAAAGATAATTTTAGCCAGATCACAAATATTATTTAAATAATTTCTATCATCGCCACAGAAACAATGTTCGTTTAAGTATATAATTGTTAAATTCAGTTCTACGCCCAAAGTAGCCTGCAGTCTGTACTAAAATTTGAAGAGCTTAATTGGAACCTTACGCCAAAGTCTGAATTAATTACAAGTTCATGCCGATCGCATAGACGAAATTCATTTAATAGTATTAATGTTCGCTGAACTAACAAGTCTTCTAGTGAAGATGTCTCTGTTCTATAATGCGAGATTCATGAAGAATAGTTGAAGCATAATGTCTAAAATAATACTACATATGATCAATTAAATGAGATCTAACTAAAAAACATTTGTTAGTATATAATTGAAAATTTGGTGTAATATGCAGCAAGTTGGCAAATTGGTTAGATTTACAATTTGCGAACAAGACGTGATTAGAATTGAGCCCTCTCTGTGACCAATTCTCGTCTACACAATTTGAGTTGCTAATAAGAACTGTACCGGTCAACTGGATGGATTTCACTTTCTCTGTTATTCAGTGCTAATTTAAGACTGATACATATTCATATGTATTGAGAGAGGTGTTCCTATCAATATCGAAATTTTGATTAAATTAGATGTATATATCGCTATGCACAACCAATATTTATTTAATTAATTATGTATTGAGATATATTAATTTCATCCCCAGCAAGCGTTTTATCCTTTCCATCATGCGAGATTATGCGTCCTTATTTGGCACGATCCGTCTAAGTTTATGCAATGTAGGCTTCTCCCAAGAAATATAATTTCACATATTATTGTAAATTGTGTGCAATGAAATATTGTGTATAATTGGTTAAATCAATTGGTTATGATGATAACGTGCCGGAGACTAGCTCTAGGCAAAAATAATTTTGACAATTCGTGATGAGTTAGCGATGTAGGCTAAATAGGTTTTGTGAGTGAATAGTCTTTTCTACTTCTTAGAAACCATAGCTAATACAGACAGATGAAAATATATAATGCTACCTTTGTAACCACATACGTGATTTAACTAATTGTGTTCATCAAACTCAAACCAAATATTCATTCCATTATATAAATGTTCCATTTAATTCCACTTGCACAGGTGGCATCGTGTCTGTTCTATAATGAGAGTAGGCGGTGGATATTTTGCAATTTATTTTTAATCATATGTTGTTCAATATACATATAAAGGAAAATATTATCAATAAAAATAATTCAAAATACAATTGAGATATTTTGATAATTTGCATCGGGGTACAAAAATTGTCAGAGCAACAGATTACAAAGCAAACGTTCGCAGGTAGCTGCCTGCCTACATCAAACCGGTGTACTTGGTTTATTTCGTTTTCGATATTATACAATTGTACAGAATGAACAGGTTTTAATAACGCAAACGAAAATTAGTTTTAAACATTTGTTGGCACCGTTCGCACAGCTGATATTTATTTACTCCTATTGGTGTTATCTTCATTGTTCTCACTACCCGCAGAATTTATTTTTATTTATTTATACAGATATACTGTTCATTACCGCGTCCCCTGGTAGCGTGGATTCTATTCTATAATGAGAGACATAAGGACGTTATTTGGAACTGTAGTTATTAAAGTTTGCTGTATAGTCTCCACATCAAAAGAAAGTCTGCCCATGAAACTTTATTCTGAATATGACTGAAAATTTCATCTAGTCAGAGGCAGGTAGGCAAATGGGTTTCATCAACATATTTTGCAGCAGACATTTGCAGGTAGAAGCCAATTCTGCAGCAAATTCTGGATAGTTCGCAACGAGTTGCCAAAAAGAGCGAAACAGCTTACTTGACTCATTGCGCGTACCACATTATAAATGGCATTGTTTGCACTAAAAAATAGAGCTCTTAAATTGGACACGTGTTTATGTTGTGATTGAATAATTAATTACTTTGTGTTATCGGCGCCATGACAACCATTGTTTTCTTCGGTAAAACATCCACATAGAGCGTGCTGTCTGATCTATTTTTTGTTTTCAGCATTAATTTGTCTGTGGTTGACAAATAAGCACACTGAAGCCACGCCCTGTGCTGTTTTATTATGGTGAGTAGAATTAGGCTAAGCAGTGCTTGAATTTTGACTATAATCGGCTTTTTCCTATCAATTATGTATTACCTATAAGATTGGCAAACTAACAGTGAATAAATCATAAAGAAATATTGAAGGTAATTAAGGATATTTGAAAGCCATACAAACAAAAAATAATTTATTTTTAACAGGTTTGCACAGGCTCATAACCGGATTTTACAAATAAAAAAATTTTAGAAGTCATTGTTCAGATAGCCTTGTAAATCTGCAAATAAATTCGTTTGTCATAATTGACCGCATAATTAACATATCTGTGATTTTACGACAAAATGGTTGTAACCAAAACCACTTCTCTTTGAAAAAATTTTAAAAGGAATTTGTGGATTCATTAGTCACAACATTTCTAATCACGAAATATTTCAGCAACGGAATTTCCTTATCTTATAAAGTGATGTTCCCCATTATAGGTACGAATTGATTATACATGTATGCATAATATGCTAGTTTAATTAATTGAATTCTAATTTATTAGGATGATTTTGTATATATTTGTCAATGATAAACAATTTCGTAAATTTTGCAAGATCCGACGTGATAACTTATTACGAAAGAGTTTTATTTCCTTGAAGGATTTTTTTAAATTAAGAGATTATTTCCCGGTGAGGCTTTGAGACAAATTGAAATAATTCTTGTATATAGTAAAAATATTTGGTTTTATATAATTTAAAACTTATAAATTATTTAACGTATGACAAAATGTCCTACAGTTTACTGTGTTAAAATCCTATAATTACGGTGGCAAAATATAGTTATATAATTAAAAATACTCAAAGAATTTCCTATCATATTACCATTTTCATTTACAAATAGGAGAAAAACTTTTGAGCATATACAATTTATGCAACTAGACTACGAATCGCATTTCAGGTAAAAGTCATGCATCTAAAAGCAATCACAGTGAAACTGCCGATAATATCGACATCAATTATGCTTAACCAATCCTGAAGCGCACACTATCGTTCAATAAACGTAGTTCGAATGACCAGACGGTTAATTGCGCGAATGACAGAATCCTGTGATTTACATGCCAATTTTAAATCTAATGACAAATACATGTTTGCAAATGCGCAAAACATCGTGGAAAACTCACAGATATGTTATACATACCCAGTATTTAAAATAATTACGAAATTCGTTATCAGAAGATATTTATCCACGTACAACTCTATCTGAATGATTAAATTAATGCCAAAATAAACGCTTCAACAGGCATTGAGCCAATATCATTACAAGTGTTTTAAGCATTTGCGTTCGCCAGGCGATTAATTTTGCAGTTTAAGGACGTCGTAAATAAGGATGTATCAAAGAAATCTGACAAGTTTGGCGTATAGAATAGTTGAGCAAGGAAAGTAAGGCAAGCCAGTGGTACGGCAAGACTCGTCTGTTGGTCTCATTTAATAGACGAAACAAGTCTATGCCCTAGAATAAGAAAATATACATATTTCTTAGAACACACCTTGCTAAACTCATATCATTTGGTTGAAATTGTTGATAAATGTGTAATAGATGAAAAGGATAGATTAGTAAGCTTAAATGTAATATCTATGTACTCAAATATACCGGTACCTGAGACTCTGGATTGGTTTTGCAGTTTTCACCCTCAATATTAGAAGGAATCTAAATGACGATAGGACACAAAATCGAGATGGTATGTATTTGTATGACCCACAGTTATTTTAAATCTAAGAAGAAATATTATAAACAAATTCGAGGCGATCCAATGGAACAACCTTAGTCGGTTAAAATAGCTTAAATCTTTGTGCATTATTTGAAAAATAATCTGTCGGATAAGACTCCGCTGAAACTAAAATTTTACCTTAGTTTCTTGGATAACATATTAATGATCTGGAACCATGGTGATAATGAAATGGTAAATTTCTTTAATTTAGCTAATCAAATGAGCGAAATCCAATTCACCTTAGAAAGGGAATCATCAGGTGACTTACCATTTTTTGATGTCAAATTAATTACAATTGTCAGAAATGGGCAAGAGATATTTATAGGAAGGATACTTATTCAGGAATCCCTACTAATTTCAAGTCCAATCACCCGTATCGTATGAAAGTCGGTATCTTAATTTCATTAATAAAAAGAAGTTTTAAATTAAGAGATATAAAGCATTGTAAATTAGAATATGGTAGACTACGGTATATATCTAAGGCTATTTTTTACCCTCTTCATTTAATAGACGCAACAATGATAGACTACGTAAAAAAATCCTCGTTTGAGGCACATAAAAGCGGACAACGAGAAAGAATAGCGGCAGATCATGGTATTACCGGACTCTATATTAAGTAGTAAATGGAAATCATTAGCTTTATAATACAATATAAGGACAGTTTCAAAACTGTCCTTTACACTTGGCACTATATTCCTTAACTAAAAAGTAAAGTTTAAGGATATCGGACTAAGATTTACTTATTAGTGAGCTTATTGTTTAAGTAATGAATAATCAATTATTAAGAATATAGTCTTTCCAAATTTCGTCTCTAACTATTCGTCTGATTTGAAAACTCTTACTGATTTGATCTCTTATTATTCTAATAATACAAAAAAATTAGAAGTAAAAATTTGTCTGATGCGTGCCAAGGGCAAATTAATGTCGACAGTTTCATTTAGATGTACGTTCATCTGTATCAATTATATTTTAACGAAATTTTTAAAGCTATGTTTAAATATACACATGCACATGCGTGACTTGCCCATGTTTAATGTAATGCCAACAACTGTTAATAACTTCTCTATATTGAGTGCAACCCTAGTGGTTTGAGTTGAAATTTAACATGTGCATTGGTGTTTCGGACTTCTAATTTTATCAGTCATAGCATGTTATTATGACTAGTGTTTCTGAATTACTGGTCTCCTCCACCTGAAAGCTGCGTTAGACAAATCGCAGATCAGGTAATTTTAATCGTAAAAGAACTTGCAAGCCCACGCTTATTCACACACATTCGAATTTATTTTAATTACCCATCAGAAAACCAATTTGTCTTCAAACTAAAGGGAACCTCATATCTTTCCCTGCCTAATAATACTTGTTTCGGAAGAGTTTGAACATAGGAAAACTTTTCATTAGTATTTTATTCCGATTAATAAATAACGTAACGGATCACGGTAAAATTTGAAATATGCGAAAGACACCGCACTAGTTTATCCAAACAACCTAAGGAAAATAGCTCGTCTAAATATGAGAGTAAAGTTACGTGGCCTACACTGAATGCTAAACATTGTGTCACTTCGTTTAACGAAACTAAATCAATCATCGTAAAATAAAATGTGAAAATATTACTCACTGATGACATTTTATAAACTGGAGTAATTATTTCTCAGATATACAAAAGGAAACTTCAGGAATATATTTTACACATAAATTGTCCAATATGATATATTACCGTCATTTCAATGAACGAAATAGGTATAATTGAATTACTACTATGGCGAGAACGACAACAGGGATTTAAAATTTTATATTAAGAAAACATATTTTTCACTCGATTCAAATTCACAAACACTATTTGGCAAACACCAAACAATTAACCATGTGAAAATTTGGAAAGTCTACAAGCATACTTACATTGATTTATATATACAATTAGGTCCTTCTCATCAACTCCCGTTTAGGCTAGACTGCATCCGTTATTGCTCAGGAGAATATAAAAAGCTGTAATTCAATTTAACAAAAATGTTTAAAAACTTGAAACAAAACATTTTGCATTAGATCTAGGTCCATCTAGAGGAAAACAAGAATGAATGATTTAATATATTGAAATTTTTATTTCTCCGCAAAGAATATCGGAGATATTGTGAAACGTCATCAACAAAAAATTAAAAACTCACGTTATCTTATCTGGCCATGAATCTTATGACTAAACCAATAAAATTTGAAAGTTCTCCGGTATTAAAACGATTTGATAGCTACTGCATTGTCCACATGAAACAAAGACCAATATCAATAAAACAAAAATAATGATAAAAACTTTACAATGGATCGGAATGCAGTTAACATTTGCTAATATATAGGAAAATGTGCGCAAAAGTAATTAAAATTCCTCTCTTCGATGAGGTGGTTGATTTAAATATCGCACTGCTAACTAGCTGTGGTCCAATAGACTTTCAGTCATTATGAACACGGAGATTTTATTTTTATGTCTCACACTTCTTTCACAGACTTTTTAATTTGTAGTCGATGCTGCAAGACATAAAGAAATAGTCAATTTTTAATAAAATATTAAATATGGGTGATGCATTTTATCCTAGCTAAATCTTATAGATCATCATATAAAGCTTCTTATTCTGAAGAAAATCCAAATTTTTGAAATGGAAATATACAGATGAACAAATGTGTATAATCAAAAATGCACATATATGGATAATTTCCGCCGTACGAACAAAATGCACACTGCGCACATTCTACACTTTGGGCTATTCATTTATGCAATATTCAAAATTTTAAATAATATGTGTAATAATTAAAAATAAATCGCCCAAAACTAAATAGTACCGCCAATCCACCTAAAGAAAAGCCTCTAGTCAACCTTTAATAAAGCACAAAAGACTACTGATATTAGGGATACTCTTTACGAAACCTGTAGAATGCCCATGGTCAAATACACAACCAATATTTAGATCCGTTTTATAAATTTGCATGACTGCAGGCAAAATTGCTTGTGCTACATATTGAAATATGTCTTATTGATCTAATCTTACTCAGCCTCAATTTGAGGCGATACTACTTTGAAAAACATCGATTACTTAAATAAAAATGAAAAAAATGTTAAAAAAGAGCATTTATATAAAACAAAAATTCATTCTGTGTGTCTTTCGAGAGTAAACGGAATGAATAATTAAAATAATTTACATTACCCTATATGACTAAGTATTTCGGATTTTGTTTCTATTTTTAAAACTATTCAAATTATACAAAATAATATCAAAAGATGAACGTAAATATTATTTGATTATCCAAATAATTTTTTTTAGGGAAGTGATGCAGATTCAGCACGAAAATATCACAATTATTTCTCTTAATACAGTTTTTAAATCACAAACTCTGACATGTAAACCTACCTGTTTTATTTAAAGCACAATATCGAAACCGATGGTTCCACCGTTAATTTCCTTTCTCCCCGGATAAAAAGAGGATATTTGGAATCATCATCAACAAGTATATTATATTATTCTATTTGGCAACCGTGCTTGTGAATTTAATAATAAAATGACTTTTTCTTGAAGACAAAATGTGGAAATAAAAGAAATATAGTCAAAGCTTTTTTTGTGAATTGGAATGATAATAATATGCAGATCTACAGAAAATGTCTAACCAACTAATCAAAATTCCTCTTCACAGTGAGAGATTTAGGCAAACACCATAAAAATACATCATTCAATAGGTAATTCGTCAAACTACATCCAGCCATGATGAATAAAGCTGTTTGATCTTTCAGCTTACACAATTTTTTTCAAAGTTTTTTGTTAGCATAAGATATACATCAAAGCAGGAATCGCTATGTCAAATCATGAATACGTATTCAAATTCTTTTTAAATTTTGAATATGTCTGTTTTATCAATCAAGATCGGAAAATATTAAAGGATCCTATAATACTGTTTTATTCTAAGAAAAATCGAAATCTTAAATCTAAAGTAAAATGCACAATTAATAGTAAACTGCACAATGCAGTCAATTTGCAAAAACTCGGCTCATACACAAGGAGATATTAGTCATTGTTAAATTTCCATTGAAAAAACTTTTTGTATTCACACATTATGGTAAATAAATCTCATCGACTTCCCCTTATACATTTTATACAATTTAGTTTAAAATTAGTACCACATAAAAAAATAAATTAACCTGTTAACCGTTTGCCCAAATTAAGCAGAGTTGAATAAACACAAATGCTGATTACACCCTATCATTTTATCCAATAAACCAAAGGGAAATATCCAAAGTTTTGCTGATTATTCAAGAAGTCTTACATGCATACACTTATATGTGCTGCTTAAATTCAACAAACTGGGTCCATCGTCAGAAAATTAGTTAAGAATGCATAAAATTATAACCAAATTCTCTACGTTTGCCTAATCATTCCTAAAAGGTACAAACAAAAACATATTGGTGTAATACTTAAAAATACATTAAATCAAGCAAAATATTTCTCAAAGTTGAGCATAAAATGAATTTAATACTCAGAGAAATTGAACCGTCAAGATTAGACATATTCGTTTCAGCACAAACACAGGGTCAATTGATTAATACAAAAAACGTTAATTAGGATCCTACATGCAATGAGCTCACTGATAATTTGGCATAACTACAGGGATAATTCTTCAGTTATTGTTTTTGATAATTTTCTTACTTTTCAAATCTCTGTTTGGCCAACCTATTACCGATGTGGCTTAGCAAGCCCTCAATAACTTAAACTACGATTCACAAAAATTTCCATTGATTAATTTCAACACATTTTTAAGAATAAGTTTTCTTACTCAAAATATATCACATTTTACATTTAATTAGATAGTATTACGTATAATCGACATTTGGTTAGCATTATAAGATTTATATCTGAAAAACTTCTGGGGTTCATTCTGACAAGATCACACTAGTTGGTCCATTTTAATAAACATATTTTTTTTATATTTTAATCAAATGCTTTATTTTAAGTAAAACTTTGGAAGAGATCTTTGAATCATTTATTTTCTTTCTCTTCCTTGATTCTTAGGAGATTCCAATTCAACTGCAATAAAAACGAAAAGGCTACTTTAAGCATAATCTGCAACTGAGTACTTGGATTATCATATACAAATATTCAGTTGACTTAATGAAAAATTATATGTTATGTTCAGATTATTATACATTCGTATTCAATACAGTCGAAAATAATCAATTTACCCGTATTTGTAAATTCAAATGCAGTTATCATACCCCAGAAAAAAGATAAATATGAATAAACATGGTCAAAATTCCTGCAGTCGAGAAATAGATTGGGGCACAGGCTATAGAGAAACGCAGTACTAATTTTGCATTCTGTCGATAGTCTTTGAGTAATTATGGGATAAAATGTTACAATTTTACAAATCACATATGACCTATTCTTTCGAAGAAGTGTAATGTTAAAGACGAACATGAATAAACATCTATAGTGTTGAACTTTTTCTTTTTGATTAGGCAGCTTAGTGCTTATAGTAAATATATCTGCTGAAAACAGAATCCGGTTGGACCGGAGTCCTATATTTAACTCCATTTGGTTTTAAAAGACAAATAATTTATTTGCATCGTTTACCTTTTCATTTAATCATGATAGTGTCTTGTTGTAGAATTTTAAATGAATTCGTGTAAGACATTTTAATATCATGGATATTAATGTGCATATTTTCATTACAGAAGTTCGACTACAGCAAAAATATGGAAAGGCATCTGAATACGTATCATTCTTATAAAAATCTATTTCTAATATCTGGCCTATTTGATTCAATTTTAAATCCATAAATATATAATTCATTTCATTAGTTATAGGCAGAAATATATCCAACTCCTAATCTTCACATTTGCAAGCTAAGAAAAATATAAACTTTTTATACTTACATAAAAGTTTGGTTTGACGGCAAATTTGAAAAAAATGATTTTTTTAAATAGGGCATGTAAATAAAAACAACTGTAACTGATAGTTGCTGTCCTATCGGTAAAAATCATCGGTAAAAATAAATTATATTGATGACATACATATCATCCTATATTTCATTGATTTTCTTTAAACAACAATACACAGAATCTAATGCAACGTACAACAGAATATTAATATACATCCAGAACCATCCGCGTTAGTCTGTTTATCATTATTCAATAAATGATATTTGCTAATATTATCAATATTGTGTTCTTTAATGTATAACCAAGAAAAAACGAGTATAATCTCATTTTATGCCATAAATATTTGTACATTTTACAAGTTGGAGTATTTTGTACAGTGCATTACTTGTTTACGTATATTTGCTAAACCATATTTTCTAAGATTGAATTTATTTCTATGATTTAGAGAGTTTCCGATCATTCTGTTAATTGATTAAAGTATTAGCCTTACCTTGCACTTTATCTATTGAGTCCATATTTCTTTTCTTCCAAACTTCTATTCTACATACCTTTAACCATCATAATCATTAGCACTTCTGCTCCATCTATGAATAAATTAAAACATATTATATTGCATATTATTTTTACATATTATTAGAATTACTTTATAATGGTACAACGAATTTAATCTCAATATTTTTTAAATTTATAATTCGATTAACAATTATACATTCTGTGTCCTAATATTAAATTTGTAAAATTCAATTCAAATTTAAATAGTCTGTAATAATTTCATTCTCAGCTATGCATTCCATAGGATTAGTCATGTTTAGTCCTAGGTTAAACATTCTTTTCTCGTTATCATTGAATTTCATAGAAGTGTAAATGTTCACCCGTTTAGAAACTGCACTAAATTTTGAATATTTTTTATGAGAAAAAATAAATTCTCACGATTTTTGTTTTTTCTCCTGCCTCTGACTAACCTGTTGATTACCTTTATTCATTGCTGTGCCATTGTATAGAATTTCAAGTACACTAAATATTTCATTCTAGTCTTTCTTCTAATTAAATTATTTTCTCAACTTTTTAAATAAATATATCAGTAAACATACAGCAACATCCGCAGGCCTATCTGGCTTGAATATTGATATAAAATTTAAAATAAAAATATATGCTCAACTTTAGGTTTAAATCATAATTTTCAGATTGAGGTATTAGTTACTTGCCGTAAAAATTTTATTTTTTGTCGATTGTTTTTTTCTGTTCTATTTTACGACTTTACTTCAGGTAAGAATATTTTTTTATTGATTATCTGCCTTGGGCATTGCTATCATTTTTGAATTTTTAATACGCAATTAGTTATTGAAAAATAATTTTTAGCACTTGTACGTCGATACAAAATATTGATTCATTTACATCTTCAGTTTAACAATTGATCGATGGGTTATCACATGTTCTATTACTATCACGCAATTTTAAAAGTGTTCTTCAACCATTTTTTTCCTATTTTTCAAAAATTTTTAAGGACTTCATTTCAATTTCAATCCTCAGATGTATAGACAAAACTACCCACATCAATCCAAAACCGAACAACCTGTACAGGCAAAACTGTACAGCAATCTAAATTGATATTTATAAAATGAGTATAAGCTAACCATATAGGTTGACATACACGTATATCCATGATATTTCGATTTATAAAAAAATATATCCGACGCGTAAAATTATCACAGAAATTTTCAATTTAATTATATTGCAGTGTTCCTTAGTTCGCGGCTTACCTAATACCATATAATTTGCAATGGTTTCTGGAGAGATTGAGGCAAGAAACGGTTGAAAAATTGTAGTATTAACCTAACGTCTGCGTATATATATAGGATAATCGGAAGAGAACAAAATTATTATGGAAACATATAAGGGAACGCAAATCCTCCGCAAAAAAGACAATTTTAATTTTAAATTGAATGTTGCCAAATTTGTGTTAGTACATTTAACGCATATATGTAAGCCAAATTAAAAGTTGAAAAGATTGAGATCGGATTTT
>JAQBSW010004650.1:0-66568 GCA_029291075.1 Eudiplozoon nipponicum
CGCGACAAGTTCTGGACAGTTCGCGAACAGTTCCAAATAAGGATGGAGCTGGTGTACTGTGTGAATTGCCTTTTCTACTTTTTACAATTCTTAGTTTATACTGACAAATGTACCTATGTAATGGGCTTTTTTTATATCAAGATTGCAAATTTGATTTGAAAACTTATTACCGCCAACACAACCAAGATTCCTTTAATTATGTAAATTTTCGATGTTAACCTTTAATTAATAGTTATCACATCCGTATTTTTAAGTGATAATTGTAGAGCTAACGCTCGAAGCCAAATTCAAATATTTTATTTACATGAAAATTATGCTTTCAAGAACACTGCTAGTAGATTAGGCAAGTTATCGATCGATATAATTAGTTGACGTCTGCTTTTAATATTGATCTGTCATTATTAAGAATAATAGTGTCTGCCAACCAATTTATTTTAAATCTATGAAGCGGAACATCTAACCATATTATACGGAAAAAATATTACAATTTATTTTCTCACTGAGTATAAAATATATACCCGGCCAATACAAAAGTATCTTTCTCATTTAATTGTAATACGCGTTGAAAAGTAAAAGGATAAGCATTGAGTCGATGTTAAGTTAAGCCGATATAATGTTTAAGACGAACTCTAAACAACCGGTAGCAAAGCACTTATCATCCTACTCAATTTATCTAGTCACAATTATTTGCCACTAAAAGACATGTAATACTTAACAATAAAGCCATTTATAACTTTCAAACTTTCAATATTCAACATGCAATAAAATAGGTACTTAAACACGGATTATTAAACATGTTAGTCACAAGCAACAGAACCTATGGTGTCAATGATGTTTATAAAACAATTATAACGTTTTTTTATTATTCTAATTTAAAAGGATCTCAGAAAAAACGAAATAGAATACACGTGTTGGAAACTTAAAATTTTTAATTTGTCAATTTACTATTTAATGCATCAAACGAGAGCATTTACATAATATATGTTATTAAACAATGAAATAATTCAATGCTTTTAAGAGCAAAAGCTTCGGTATCTAAGCAAAGAGCTTTAACAAGCATGTCTTCTATTTGATTTATTAATAAAATTGTTTCAGGTATTGATAAGAGAGTAATTTCATTAACATACAAGTAAGAACTTTAAAAAAATTTGTCCAGGAAAAAAATTCCCCATATAATATTATCTTACATGCCTGAATTCTGTAATCTAAACTGTGACGGTGTGAACAACGTATATATTACAACTAAAACAAAATCAAGATTGAAAATTATTTTAACTTTTGTTCAACCGTTTAGAATTAATTTTAAATTCAAAGTAAAGAAAGGTACAAAATCTACGTTTATTCGGCACTTTGCATTATCTGAAATCAACGTATATGTATATGTGTTATTCATTGACATTATTGACAAATTTTGAGACAATCAAAAATTTAACGTTATGGTTTATATATTACTAACTCAAGCAAAATTTTAAATGAAGCATTAAATGAAGCGATATCGTTTTTTGATTTAGCGACAGATTCCAAATGTATACAAGTTATATATATATATATAGGATAAAATCATTTGCAATAATTGAACTGCGGTAGAATTCGGGAATAAAATTCAGCGTTATACTCATTGCCATTATGCTAGCTTAATAGTGGTCACAATGATTTTTTTAAAATCTAGACGCCAAACAGCCGTGTTGAGTCAACTACTCATCTGTTTATAATTCAGTTAACATTGCATTTGATTATATAGTCAATCAACACATTCCAAAGACATGCAATTTAACAGATCGGTAAAGTTTTACTGAGGAAATTTATTACAAGACATGCAGCTTTCTTATATTTTCTGCTACTTAGAACATATTACGGTGGCGTAGATCAGATTTAAGTTACTCTGTATTGTATTATAAAAGCGCCTTGACAATTTAGCGTTAATTTTACTATTTTTATTGTTTTACTACTCTAATTACATAAAGCATATCAACAATTATTAGTCTGTGGCAACAAACGATAAACTATTTATGTATAACACCTGTGATAGTAATTGCAAAATCATTATAAATCTCAATGAAAATATCAAGATTCAATGAATTCAAGAAAAGTGTTTATCCTTTCAACAGATAGACTGCATAAATAATATTTTGTTGCCTAAGTCATTAATAAAGCGCACTTTTAATAATCTGATAAAATGTATTTTTTCAAGACGTTCGCGTTTGATAAAATATGCGATTAACTAATCTCTTTAAACTGAGTGGTAACGGCTGTATCGCACGAATTAAAAAAATAATTACTATTATTTTGGAGATTATTTCGTCAATTTTCATCGAAATGTATGAAGACGTTTGAATTTATCTTTCAAATATTTGATTTGTTTGAACATAAACGCACCTAATAAATTGTTCAACAATAGGTTTGATTCTCTTTAAATAATCAAATCGAAAATATAACTTTAAAATATAGATAGAAAATATACAAAAGATATCATTATTATTGTTTCGGACAAATAAATGAACGCCAACGCAGAGTGCAATTTTTTATGGAAATATTAGATGTTTACATTACTAGCCTAGTGCAGGTCAAGTTCTTTCCTGCTATCAAACCACCAAGAAATGTTATATTTCAATATTGAATTATAAATTTAAGGAAATTGTGTGCAAAAATAATTTATTATACGGGTGGGCAAAATTCTACAACGAATCACGTCAACCGGAATGCGGCATTGACGAATCGACAAATAATATCGTTGTACAAACTCTACCATATATCTGAATAGCATCTCTCGATCGGTTCCGCATTGCCTGCTGTTGCTTTCCTTCGCCGATAGCCACTGACGTTCCAATTGTTTAATATATACATCAGTCACCGGATCCGTAAAATCAATGTTGTAATGAAATCATAACTGATTATTTTTAAAGAATAACAGCATTTAATTTTTAAATGTTTTAGAAAAATTTTTTCTTAAAAACATATAATCATATCAAAGCAAAATCTTTGTTTGTAGCACGATTAATGTTTAGAATAATGTTATTCTTGTGTACAGAATAGTATTTTCAGTTTTTTAAGTTCAGAATGCTAAAATTTTTATATTTCTTATTTTCATACATTAAGTCATTATTGTCGAACAGTTTTTTTCGCTTATTTAAATTATTGCTACCATTTTCAACAATTGGTTATTATCGCAAAATGTAATCACCACTCAAAAGGCTATTTGATTATAAAAGGATTATATTTTCAATAAATAATCGATTGTGTTATTATGTAAAGTGGTGTTCTTACTGTGTTTATGGCGGATTGACAAAGTAGCGGAGCGACATACTTATCGAATCAAATGTCTCTGCTAAACATGATTGACTAATTAATTTTTAACGTTGTACCCCGTAATATAAGAAAACTGTCGAATTCATTTGATGCACATATTTTGCCAAAGATAGATATAGGGATTCATTTCTGCACAGATTAAAGCAAAGGTGTTGAAGTTAATTTTTGAATGAATACAGGGATTTGTTAAATTTTGTAAGTAAATTTTAACAACAATGTAAGCTTTCTGAGTTATAATATTTTGTGTCTAAAATGGGAGTTAACTGTATTATTTTATTGTGTCTTATATCATGACTGGATCTGCGAGTATAGAACCATCGCTGATGATGAGTTTGGAAAATCATACCCTAATTACCATAAGAAAGAATATGATATACATAGTTCAAGCTGTTGGGGGAGAAATGTGCAGTGACCTATTTTAAAAGGCCATTGAATAACCTTACTTGTATTTCAGATAGCAGCTAAAGCTGAGATTAAACTATTTCTTGCTAAATTATTCACACGTACGGAGAACTATGCAACGAGTTCTATGTATTTATGTATAATGAGTACAATCAAAATAAAAAGACATTTGACGCGAAATTGCAAGAATTTATTATTGTCACCATTTAACAGAAATACATCGTGCACAAAAAGAAATGTAAAATATGTTCCAAGGGAAACAGTTTGACTCTTTTATGAAAATAAGTTTTTCCTTTCAACGAAAGATCGAAAAAAACCACCAAGTGTATTATACGGATCAGAAACATTTATCCTAACCAGATAATTTTACTTTAAAATAAACAGTTAATGAATTGAATATCGAAGTAACAGAATTCTTTAGTTTATTCATAAATTATTGTAAAAATCTGGAAAAACCTTGGTTTTACGATAGATATATCTTAAATGGTGCTTTACATATATTTTTTTATGTGTTAAAGTAGGATAAATTACTGCAAAAGAAATTGCACTAAAAATTATAATAAAAATCATTTCGATTTAAGATGACTGACAAAATGAATATGAAATTTTTATAAGTGCAGTTTTACCGCCCAATTAAAATCATCATCCTTAACTTCAGAAATGTAAATCCCAATGCGTTACTACTACAAGAAATTCTTCAAGATTTGTACTCCTAAGCAACAACGGTGTACTATGTCATCCACGTCCAGGTGATAAAATCCTGATTATACTCAAGTGAGTACAACCAACAAATCTGATAGCGATACATAGCAGATTTTACTATTTGTATATTTATCTTTAGAAAGGATGAATAAAGTAAGATTAAAAGATGTTTAACATCGAACAGTTAATGATGATTCGTCATTTGAAAATTAAATTTCGCGTGTTTGTTTGATTGTGTAATATTTTGTTGTAGGCGATCAGCGAAGCATTAATGATTTATTAGAATATAATCATTGCATGCACAGAACAAGACCACTAACTTAACCGAAGCAACAAACATGTATTAAATATTGCACACCTAGTAGCACATTTTTTCGTAAAGGATAATAAGCATATGCCTAATTTAGCATGAAAAATCAATATCGTGCGACTGACGGTAGGTTTGCTATGTCGTTCGACGAAAATAGGACCGTAAAATCTCCTATACGAGTGTGAAATCATGCCATGTGAAGCTAACTACATATAAGGTTTTCGAGAATGCGACTTCAAAGCTATCTCACAGTATACAAAGTCCATAATAACTGATATCGATCAAGGCCAGATTGTATGCATTTAATGGAGTAACAGGTGTTGAGAAATACTTGTAATTCTCAATTTTGGTAAACTTAAGCCTAAATTGAAATCCATCTTCTTGGAAAAATGCATTAACTTAGAAAACATAGTTTAAGAACAATGAACATTTTCGATGCCATAATTTTGGTATCGGGTACTGACAACATATCCCTAGTGTTCGTACCATTTAGACACTTGTTATATATAGTATATATAGTAAGTTAGCTTTGAAATCGTATTTTCAAAGACTTTATTTGAAGTTCGCTTCAATACTACATTTGTACACCTTCGTAAGGAGATTGTAGCGCCCTATTATCTCAGATTCCTTATCCTAATATATAGTGAGTAAAGGACGTAATACCGTCTTCTAATGTTTATTCGCTAGCAAACATGAAGAGAATGTGCAAGACATTATACGTTCCGCCCATGCTACCTTTGGTTCATCCTTCTGACCATATTTGAACTTATTTATTACTATGTGTGCAAGAACTAATACAAAATCTTCTGTTTCTTCGTCTGAATGTAGTGCCATAGCGACAATTTGGTAACATGATGGATTATTAAATGTATTTCAACGCGGAATAAACAATCAGCTACCATATTATCGTTTCCCTTCGCATGATTACTGGTCAAGTTAATCTCACTAAAACTGATCATTTGCCAAATTACGCTTAGCGGATAGTTTTGCGAACATTTCAGTTGAGCATTTACTAGCGATTCATAGGCAATCTTCATTTCGAAGGGTTGGCACAGAGGGCATCGTGCAGAATGAAGGCAGAAGTCGTGCAGGCGCAGAAATTATCTATCTATTGCAGCATATTTCGTTTCTGGGGCCTTCAAATTTTTGGATTGAATTGCTATGAGGTGAATTTCACTCTAGATTTCTTGTTAAGCTGTAGTGCCCATGGCTACAACGACTATGGTTTTACTTACTACTTTTACTTTACTGCGGCTGACTCCTTTTGGAGGATAAGCCGGCTCCACATTTCATGGAGTTTCTTGGGAATTTGGTACAAGTGGTGTCCCCTCACCACTCGGCTTTTTGATCGAGGACGCACCTCTAGCCTTTGCACATCCAAGCGCAGTCTGCAAGGCAGCAGTAAGTTGCATGGTTGCCGGTGGCTGTTGAGAGCTCATTCGCCATTCGGAAGTACGGGGTACTGTCCAGGAGTCCATGTAATCCTGTGGCTGTTGAACCCTTTTGTGGCGGGGAATACACGCCGAGTCATGTTGCCGTCGTCGGGCTCATGTGGTATTTTATAGGAGATCCGATTGCCGGTCGGAGATCCACCACGCCCTGGTGACACCACCGCCATAGCCCCGTTAGCCAATGTACGATCGGCCATCGAAACATAGTTGACACCGTCGTACTACGTTGAGGAGGAGATGGACTTTACGACGGGAATTGAATATGGTTGTGGAGATTTTCAATGGTGCTTTTGGCTAATTAATAGTTAGTGTGGTATATTGAAACATAAGCTAGTCAGTTGCGTCCTAGCGTAGATACTTGTTGGACTTAGGCGATTACAGCTCTTGGATGTATCGTGTCAATCGTGTAACTGGCTGCACCTTCATGAAAAAAGACCTATAGTAATTAATTATACCAAAATATCGAAACCGTTTTTGTTGCTGTCGTTGCGGAAATGTTCAGATAGTCTGGACTTCGCCTTTTAGAGTATTTATAACGCCACGTCCGATGGAGTATCCTAGGAATTTTACTAGTTTCTGTGCTCATACCCACTTTTATATATTGAAACCGAGAACAGACTGATTAGTAAAAGCGAGGATTTATTTGATATCTGATAAATGCTGTTAAAAAATATCAGAGGCTGTGATTACACCATTGAATTTTACTTAAAACGTCATTCATAAATCTCAGGAAGGTCTGTGACGCATTTCACGGTCATACGCGATTATTCCAGTAAATATAAAATATTAATGCCATCCAATTTCGCTAGGCCCTACTAAACGCTCGGAATCTAATTGTATGCTGAATTTCAGTCAACCACTTTAAACCATTTACATTGAGCAATTTCATAAATAATATATTTAATATTATTTATCGGAATTGTAATCACAAATCACCAACATTTACTTGATTTTCATGTGGATCGTTGACGCCCATGCACTAGAACTAGGACGAATAATACTGGCATCCAGAATCTGATCGAAAGTGACCCTGGCAGCATGTAATTTTTCTGGACTAAAGGTCGTGCTCTGGCGAGGATTTGTCGGCCTTTAGTCACAAAATGGTGCCGCATAGTCAATCTAGCTGTAATAATGAGATCTGATATTTTAATATTCGTTATCAACATACTCGTAAATGAGCGGATTCTAACAAGTCATTGCTTTTGATTGAAAAAACGAGATGATCCTAACTACTATAATTAAATTCGTCTCCGGGTCCATAGAGGTCAACATCATATCACGTCCAACTCATTCTAGTGTGGGGATAAACAAAAGTATTTTCAGAAAATTACCATTTCTGGGTGACGGCCTAGCTTCAATATTTATACATCGGTTAAATAGAATTGCTAAGGCGAAGTTCTCTATTGCAATAGTCAACATCAAAATCAGCACACAGAAAATCATGTGGTGGAATACATAGGATCGCTTGTCAATTCGATTTAAACCATTCATACTCTACAAATTTTCATATTTGCTCGGTAGTATATAGATTGGGCACAAGATAGTGTATAGATTAGACACAATCGATCAATAAAACCCCACAAGATTTCGCGCAGAAATCAATTTCAAAAGGCCTGAGCCTGTTAGGTAAATCAACTATTTCGGTACATATACTTTGAATGGTGCACCAAGTCAACTTATCGGATTCCTCATTTCTAAGCATAGAAAATTGTGATTAATTGTTATACATATACGAAGAACTTTTTAACAATAAAAGTAGGAAACAAGAATTAGCATTCAAACGTTTCATTTATTGACTGGCCACGAAACACACTAACCAATAACAATTTCCTGGCATCCAGAAGAGGCATAACACCCATTCGAACTGCGGTAACATATATTTCATCGGGTTAGTAACAAACTGGACTAAAGTTAGCTGCATAAACGCCATCAATTTTATTATTTAAGGTGACAAAATTGCGCAACGAAATGGCGGTCAACACGAGAATTTGCAAACGCGCAGCTTGACAAAACACATCTCAAGGACAGAGCGATAAAAAGCAATATACGGGGGAAAATTCGTTTTCACAATAACCAACAAAATGAACACAGCCGAAACTCAAAACAAGAATAACCAGATCTCAAACTTCAACTTGTAATACAATAATAAGGACACCTTCAAAAAGCCACGCAATGTGAAAGATTAAAACGCAAACACATACACACACGAACGAAAGATGAAACCTTCCAGCAATAAATACAAGAAAAACTAAAAAACAGATAAGTTAACAGTATTTATGGTGTTGCGAACCGAACAAATCAGTTGAGTTGTTATAGGTTCGCAACACAGTATGCTTGTAATAAACAATTTTTCAATTTATTAATATTTTTAAGATAACACACAAAAACAACACACACACACACACATATATATATATATATATATATATATATATATATATATAATTTTTATTTCAGTCATTATTATGCATTTGTAATTTTAAGTGAGAAATAAATGATGTGTGGAAGTATACAATTCTTATAAAGCAAGTATGTAATATACACTTAAAAATCGTCCATTTTCTTTTCGCCTGAACTAAACTGCGACTGGGTCGGTCAGTGCCTACGCAACGAATGTACTTTTAATTATTTAAATGTTTAGTTCAATGTCATATCTAAAGAAATCGTGCTGTCTGTTCTATAACGACAGATTATAGATTGTTAGCTAGAAATTTGCGTCTAAAAGTATGCTATATAGGCCATATCTAAAGGTAAAGGCTAACCGAGGAACATTAGTTGGTATATCACTAAAATTTGTGAGTAGAATGCGACAGGGTGGCTCGGTAGTTAGGACTGAAGTTTCTGAAGCAGAGGTGGCTAAATTTGAGACCTATCAGCAAAAACTTCTGAGAAGTATTTGAGGAGTTCACAATTAGGACGAAATTGGTCTACGGGATAAATTGCCGTTTCAACTCTATGTATTTCCTAGGTAATACTGACGTAAATATGGATATAGAGGTACGGGCGTTTAAATCAATTTCTCACCCTTTATTTCAATAATTATTCTTACTTCTTATGTTTATTTTACTGAGGATAAGTATATGTGTAAATATTGTTGTTCTATAACAAAATTTTAATTATATGTAGAGTAATAATATCATTTCATTAAGTAGACCAGTTTAATTTTTATTGGGATCTCGTCAAGTACCTACCAGAATTTGGCGCGAGCTGTTCTTCAATCAGGGCATATTAGCTGTTAATTCATACACACGTCAAATGCGTTATTTCTGCAGCGAGCTACAAGCAATTTTTAGTAATACACCAACTTATACTTTGGTTAGATTTTCTGTCTCGTGGAGCATATTTGGCCACTTGCTGGGCTTAAAGTTCAAAAATAACTTTGACAATTATTTGATTATAGAACAGACTGATGCTTTAAGAAAAAATATTTGTTGCAATTAAAAATTAAGCCCTTTGGATGTTGACTTTTTTGCTTAAAATAAATTCCACATTGACAATGCTTAATTACCAATATCAGTTCCCTGTCGGAATTTGTAATTTTTATGCTGCTTGGAAAAACATAACTCAAATTCAGGAAAGATTTACTTAAAAATAAGACTTCTCGACTATTCTAAAATTTTAATACAATATTTTAGGATACATTTTAGTTTGTGAATTATTAACATAAGTGTGCAACTAGTCGTCTTAGTTTGTCCTAAGGTTGTAAATATGTAAGAATTTATTACCTTAATTCAATAAAATAAAGCTTGTTACTGAAATATAATATTTTTAATCTTTAAACGAGCAAAACGGGTTTTGGCAGGTATACTCATATCTACATTTAGCAAATAGATTTCATTTTTTATGAGAAAATATTAATGTAACAGATTTCAAGAAAAATATTATTAAACAATCAGTATTTCTATTTCATCATAGCCGTTTAATCTATAAAATTCTGAAATTGATTTCTAAAACCATATCATAATTCTGGTTACGAATTAATTTTTTTAAAATTCATGTATAATATATGTTTAAGTTTGATTTTCCTTTGCAATATGAAATGTTTGCGTGACGCGCGTTTAAAATATCAAACGCAAATCACACGTTATTCCATTAATTATGAATTACATAGTGTCGTGCTCGACTGCAAAAACACTTTTTAAATATTTTTTTCAAATTGTTTAGTTGACACTTGAAATATTTGTTTTCATCTATTTTTTATTTATAACTGCACGATTTATTTTTAAATGTTATGCAACCTGTAAAGTCTATCTTATCCTAAGATACACAAGTACTTATTTATATATGTATAAAAAGAGTACTTTGTAAGAGTTCTATGTAGACGAAATCGGTCTGCTTAATACTTGCTATTTCATATTGAATATACACAAAACACACGAACGCATATATATATATATATATATATATATATATATATATATAAAGTTGCCATTTTCATCATTGTTTAAAATATAAGAACAAAACAACGTACTAGCAATCAAGTTTACAATAGAAGAAGAACAAGACAGATATTTATCCTTTCTATATGTAAGAATAACAAGAGATGAAGAAGGTACTATCTCAAGGTCAGTTCACAAAAGGGACCTAGTAATAATTTGGGACACACCAATACGCAGAATTTGTTCACCGAGCAACATTGAATTAGAGATAAATTTGCTTCGCGAAGCGTTGAGAAATAATGGCTATCCGGACTGGTTCATCGAATACAACTTGAGGCAACGCAACAAAATCGAGACCAATTTGGAGGAAAACAAAAATACCCCAGAGAGTAACGCTTAGTGTTCCCTTTGGAGGTGATCTTCCAGCGGAAATCTTCAAAAGAAAAGTAATTCGAGCGACTAAAGCACAGTTTCCATCAATACAGGTGAGAGTGGTGTTCAACACAACAAAACTGATGCGCACGAATGAAAAAGATAGCCTCTCTGTGACGTCAACATCTTTGTCTGTATACAAATTTCAATGTATCTGCAACGCTCAGTACATCGGCAGATCAAAAAAGAGGCTCGAAACTAGAATAAATCAGCATCTCCCTCAAAGAACTATTAAAGAGGAGTGCAGCTCCTGCACAAAAATCAGCAATTTGCGAGCATGTACTACTCACAGGTCATGCTGTTAGTAGTAACAATTTTTCAGTTCTGCACAAGGCAAAAACGGAAAAAATGCTTCTGGCTTTTGAAGCTATTGCAATTAATAAGCTGAAGCCCTGCTTAAACGTGCAGAAAATAATTCAAAAATAAATTAAATTGGACTGGAACAAAGACATAACTGACAGGCCTTCAAAAATAGCCAACGTTTCGCAAAATACGACACACACATCAATTACGGACGCAATTACAATGAAAGCGATGACACACCAAATGACGTTACGCAAAAGGAGTGGTCTAAATTGCGCAAAAGGAGTGGTCTAAATTGCGCAAAACAAAGACTGACATAACGAAGAGGGGATTGGTTACGACAAATGTACAGTTGGGATTGGATGAACGAATATACTAACGAATCCAGAATAATGGCTGTAGATACTGGTAGAAATAAGATTTATTAATAAATGTTATTTCATGGAGTACGTTGTTTTGTTCTCATATATATATATATATATATATATATATATATATATATATATATATATATATATTTAATTAACTGTGCAGGCCATATAAGTTGACTAACGGCCTAAGATATAAATTTCGGTCACTGTCAATGCGTTGTTTAGTTTATAACTTCAAAAAATCTTACGAAAACCTGTTATTATATATTAAAAATATATATCCACATATATGAATATATATACGTATTTATTTATTTGTCAAACAAACATAAAATTTTGTCGCCCTGGGTATTCGTTGGTAAATTGCTTTCGTACTTATTAGAATCCATTGAATTCTTGCCAACATTCGTCGGGAACGCCGCAAGGACCGTAGAATGGTTACGTTGGATTCTGCTACTCGCCCAGTGCGCCGATTTTCCACATAATTTTGAAAATTTCCTTGTAATTTACTAACTTAAATTTTGCGTCAGTTTTCTTTTCATTTTGAGCCCATTTTGCATCCATTTCAACCAAATACTCTTAAATTCGTGCACATATCTGTCACTATGGAACAGACAACATGCCATCTAGCGACGAACCATTTTATTTCGGTTCTTTATGACCGAATTTGGATTTTTTAGTATGTCACCTTGTCACACTATTTGTGCCTCGGTCGTAGACATCTTGATGAGTTCCCTACAGGCAAAATACATATAACTGGAAAGCTATCATAAAAAACTTAATTGTTTTATCATTACCTTAGTAGGCGTGCTGCTGTCGCGAATATAGCATTTTTTATTTGAAACAATATAAAAAGTAAAACTTGTAAACGGATGGATTATACATTTTTAAACTGCCTGTTTATATGTGTACTTCTGTTTGTGCGTTTCACATTTCCAATTCATTATTGTCTAATATATGCTTTAAATTCATTTTAAACAATATTATTCTTAAACCTTTCTGTTAAAGTTACCATACATGGAAGAGTGTATGAGTTTTGGCGAAAAACGGTCTTTCATGGCTGTGTGCTATAAAACCTGTTCTATACAGGGTTAACATAATTCTTTTCTTTTTGTTCGTACTGTAATGCTGCTTTAACGAATAAAATAATGCTTTTTATTTAAATTGCTATAAAAATAAGTATAAATTATGGCTCTCTATGTAAACACGTCTAAAAATACAAAGTTAATAGTATGGATGAATAGAATCCCTTTAGAAAAAATATTCTAACTAACCACTTCAATTTGTGATTCTAGAACGGACACAAAGCTATCTGGACATGTAGTATTGAATTTTACATTTATATAGTTACTGGACAATTATTCGTTTGCAATTCATGTGAGTATACATATTAAGAATAAGTTTACGTGGTTTTTGATGAGAAGTTTTTTATGCAGATGTTCCAAATGAAGAACATATTGACTATATAGTTCAGGCATTGTCCCAAAAGATATTATTATCTCCGATCTCAGGTGATACTCAACGAAAACCTAATTTTAATAAAAAATAAAGTAACGTTACGTTTTAATAGGAGCATTCATAAATGGGTTGGTGATGTGACATAGGAGCTCGACGTATATTCAGAATAAATTGAGGTATCCAGAAGCTATCACACGATCAAATAGCAAAAGCTTGCTATAAGTAAACTATTACAAAATATTTTTTATTTTAATGGTATTATATCGTTAGTAAAAACAAGCTGCGATCACGAAAACTGCTTGAAATTTTTAAAATGTAACTAGCAGCAATATCAATTTCGCGGAATAAAAAAAGTATTGACTGCAAAAATAAATAAATTCACCGCGGACATTGGGATAATTAAGTCTCGGCTGGATGACATATTATTAATCAATTCTGAGGGAATCCGTATAAACGATTCTACCAAAAGAGATGAAGTAAACATACAGATTCGTATAGAAAATTGTACGTTCCAATTGTCCCACTTTTCTCACCCAATTGTATAGTAGGTATAGGTCAAAATACCGGCTCCTACTGATGAGACGTCAGTAAGCACGAATTGAATGTGCACATCAGATTAAACCTTTCGCTCACGCAATCTTTCGCTTATCATTTTGTTACATTTGAATTAATTTGTTACATGTTTCTCAACACATATTTCACAATTTAATTGACATAGTCAATTGATAAAAGGAAGAAGGAAATGAAAAAGACGATAGTAGTACTAGAAAAGAGGGCAACCTATTTACACATAATGTTTAAAGAGGATGCTATTTCCTGCACAGCAAAGTAGAACGTTGAAACAGCTTCAAAACGCACAATTATTGTTGCTACCCTTAGTGTGTTTTATAATTTGGTACATAATTCTGATCTAGATTCTGGTTCCAGATCAAAATTTCGTATGTATTCTAACATAGATCATATTAAATGCATATGAATCCATTAGGAAACTGCTACAGTGTTTAATATATATATATATATATATATATATATATATATATATATATATATATATATATATATATATATATATATATATATAAAACTGGGATATTACAATAAGGAATATGCGATTTCGTAGAGTTGACTGCTATATATATATGTATATATATAGCAGTCAACTCTACAAAAATCTCAATATTTCCTTATTGTAATATCCCAGTTTTGTAGCAAACCACTCCTCATTTTATACGCTGCGCTCATTATTAATCAGTCTTAAGACAAATTATGTATTATTATTGCATCATATTTTGTATTGAACTTTATTGCAAAACTGAGTTAAATCGTAGATGCAGTTTAACTCCAAAAAAGATAATGCGCCTAAATTATCTAAGCCCGCTCACTGATAAATAGTTATTAAGTTGTTAAATTAAGTTAAAAAACGAATTTAAACAATCTAAAGTGGATGTTCTAGATAAATGACATATTTAATGAAAATGATGTTTAAACTTAACGTAGCGTTATGAGTACCAATAAATTTGGCTGTCACTCTAAAATTTTATTCTAAATCATGCAGAAAAAATTGTCTCTACGTGGAGCCGTGCTACATTTATATATAAAAAATAATTGCATAATATACCATGATTAATGCATCATATTGACCAGTATTTTACTTAGTGGGTAATATTCTGGCGGCGGATACCGAAACTGAGAACATATGTTTGAAACCTAATGTCAAAAGCAATTCCACATACGATCAGTATAAAATAAAATCTAGATAAGAACATAAATTTGTATGTTTGATGGTTGGAAGTATCCGATGACTGCCTTTCAGAGATAAAATCTGTCTTTTTGGTAAATTTATTCTATTATGTGACACTTTAAACTTCACAGACAAGATATTCATATTTATTTATATGATAAAATCCGACTTAAATACATTATCATGCACATCAATATATATATATATATATATATATATATATATATATATATATATATATATATATATATATATACAACAATCTACTAGTATCCAGCCAAGAACAAACAGGCCCTCGACTAGAATCAACAAACGTACAATCGGATTGGCAACAAACTGAAGTGGAAATAACAGAGGCGCATACGATGACAGAAGTCTCCAAACAATGTGAGCGTTTAACACTGCAATCAACACTGGCGTTGTTACCACGTGAAAACTTTGCGCAACGAGTTGAAACGATCAACTATACTGGGAAAAATAGCACTTGTATATGTAACAGTGAACAATGCGCACAAATGGTTAATTCTCAAGCTATCAAAACAATAATGACAAGATCTCAGACATCACTTCGCAATACTGCGAGAATGACCTTTACATGCAAACACGCATACACACTCACCAACTAGTCAAAACAAGAAACAGCAGTAAAAACGAGTCAGATTTGTTACCACTAGCATAATCAATTGAAAACCCAAAATGTATAAATATGTATGATTGTATAAGAGATGATTAGTATTCACGAAATAAATGGCCTTTATCCACTTTGTTATTTGTGTTTTCCTAATTATAAGAATAAATATATATATATATATATATATATATATATATATATATATATTATGTATTTATGTATTTATGTAAAAATAACACGAGTGTAATCCCAAAGGTCGCAGTGAATATAGCTAATTTAAACGTGAATATTTTAGTGTTTTAATACAATAAATATCGAAGAGTACATGTTATCATTTTTCCATCGCTCTACATATCCTACATACAGTTGTTGCAGTTTTAGTGCTGGATCTTCCTCTTGAGTATCCGATAAGCAAATGAATGGGGAAGGTCTTTATCCTCATACCTGTGACTTGAGACGCCGTTTAGTGTCTAAGAACAAATTTCTTCCTTATGTCCATGCTTTTCACTAATATTTTATGTTTAGTTGTTTATCAACTTTATGAGCTATTGATATGCGTTTTGCAAAATTTTTACAAACTGAACTATGCAGAAGCAAAGTTGTTCTATTCTTCACATTGACATATGACCTTATTGTGCATTAACCATACATTATTTAACCATATTTAGCGATCGATTTCAGAAAACAACACCCCTGAGAATATATCAGAAAAAAGTTAAATTAGAACTCTTAATGAATGTAAGAGAGCTAAATCAGGATAATAACATTTTTATAAAAATATATTATTTGTTAAAAAAATCATACTTAATTAAATTCCTTTAAAGTTCGTTCCGAAAGAAAAATAAAATGTAAATTTTGTGGAACTTGATTAAGCGAGGGTGAAGTTAAATAGAAATGAATTGCATTCCGTCTTATTGCTTCCTAACTGTGGTGGAACTGAATATTTTCTTGACGATGCACAACTAACTAGGCGTTTTTTGTTGCCCACTAATATAATTGTGAAGCAAATTTGAGAAGAATAATATTTTATTGAAATAAACACCATTAAAGGCAACTTTGTTTCTTTTGAAACATGTCACAATTACAAGAATGGTTGATAGGAAACTTTGTTTTACCTGGTGTTTTTTACAATTATGAAATAAAATATTTTTCGGAGTCAAATTACGAAAGCTTGAATTATAAAATATTTAAAACCCACACCCGGCAAATTATAGAATGTGTTCTGGTTAGTCGACATAAAAGCGTCTTCTATTAGTTATTATAACCATCTCTAGACTCCACATAAATTATTTTCTATTTATCAACGCCTATAATTTCATCAATACTGTCATTTAAAATTATCTAGTAGATGTTAAATTAAAGAATAAAAAGGAGTTCAATCATGAAAAAATCCATTTTTACTTAGTTAATAGATTTTACGATTAATCAAGCACTTAAGATGTTTACCTGTTTTTGTTAATTTAACCTGAGTATCATTAAATTTTAATAAATAGTCTTACTAAATTTTTCCATTGTATAGAATCAGCAATTTTGTTATAGAGCGTCATATATCGACATCGGTGTGAAAATATACCGAATCGCGACAACAGGCAAAAATGGTTATAATTATTTTTTTTGTCAAAGTAAGTCAAACTATTCAGAGAAAATTGATTAAAGTTACGAATAGATAACCAGAAAAACATCATCAATAAAATCGTTTGACTATTTAAAATGCCTACATCTCTCAATGACTAAAATAATTAGATGTATTTGTCACAAACAAGAAACACGATGCTACTTTAAAAGTTCTCATAAAAATAAATGGTGATTAATTAGTAATTGCTTTGGCATAAGGCATGGAATTATTTCTGCGTAAATCAGTCAAGATAAAGCCTTTTGACCCATCGACAATGGTTCAGATTCACCATTAGCAACATTGTTTTTCTATGTTCGTTTTTCATCAGAATCCATATTATGATTTAACATTCTACGTAGTCTACTAATTTAAAGGTAGTATCAACCGTAATGAAAATTGTAAAGTGACAAATTTATTCCAAAATTAAAACAACAATACGAAAATCCTTATAAAAATTTGTTAAACAGTCAAAGCAATCTTCTCAAATAGAAAAAAGCTTTCAAAAACCGAAATTATACAAACCAATGCAACTTGGATATTAGTACTCCGAATATAATCAAATATATCTTCACTAAGCCGAAGTGATAATTAAAAATTACCATCTTATTCCATTTAATTTTGTTAAAACAAACTTGAAACATTCTTTTGGTAATTGCGTCTTTAAACGAACATTGGTTTTGTGATAACAATTATTTGCGATCATGATATAAACACCAGACCCATTAATTACTTACATATGTCAGTATAAACTAAGCACTGTATAATGTAGAAAAGGTAATTCATCCAGTAGACCGGTTTCGTCCTTATAGGGAACTCATCATGTATTAATCAGAATTTGCCGTGGACCGGGATCGAACCTGAACACGTCTGCTTCGGAATCTGGTGCTATAATCACTGAGCCACTCTGACATATGTTAGTAATTAATGGGTCAGCTGTTTATATCAAGTTCGCAACCATGATTATAATAATTGCCTCTTATTTGGAATATAGTAGATATCCTTATCCACTGTTTATCAATTATTAGCGAGCAATTAATTGCATCGATATTTTAAAAGCATTTTACACCATTTCTTTCAGAAAACGTTTCGTTCTACAACCGCATTCAAAAACAAAAATGATCAACTTTGCCAAAAATTGCAATTTTAAATCCAGTTATACAACATTCCTGCATAATTTAGTACGCATAGCTGCTAGAATCCAATAGATATGCTTATTACTATGTGTAAAAATAAAGAAAAATTCAAATACACACACACATAAACACACACACACACACACACACACACACACAAATATATGTATATTCATTATCTATATTTAAGCCTGCATAATTATCAATGATTCAAAATCTGTTAACTAGTAAAAATTCCTGGTGAAAATTACTTTATCTGGAGCCTGTTTTTGATATGATGAGGTGCGATATTTAATTTGTCTCATTTTTCAAATAGAATCGAAAATAATTTATCAATTATTTTAGAATTTCGAAATAGATAAAAAATAGCAAAAATATCAAAGAAAAAATTGTAAAAGTAAGTGATTGAAGCATTGATAAGATTTAATAATTTGCAAGAAAACTGTATAAAAATTTGAAATCCATTCTAATAACAAATAATGATATGCCCTACGATTATAAGAATAATTGGACAGAACGGCAAACCACCATATATTCCATTATAAATCAAAACACGATTGTTTATAATAATTACATTTAAGTGCGCTTATTTATGTGCATTTAAAATTAAAATTGACAAATAAATAATGTATCACTCATATTATTTATTAAGCTGGTCTTTACAAATTCATACAAATTTATATTACGAAGAAATAATAGATAACTAATAATTCATTAATATAAAATAAAGTTTCCCTGAATGCTAAAGATTTAAATTACGTGTTAACTTTTTATTTACACAAATAAAAGAAGTAACGTTTTAATCTAATAACAATTATTTTAAATTTTTTTATGAAAACATTTATGTAGGAATACAATTATTGTCAGCTGTATTTTTAAACTCTGAAAAATATTTACTTTCGAAAATTAAATTTAAAAAAATGTATATTGTATATTTCAGATTTATAGGTTATTTCCTTAGTAAAATTCCTTACAGCCATCGCTTAATTCTATTCTATAATGTTTTAATCAGTATTCATAAAAACATATTTCTACTGTACCTAAATATTTGACCTTAATTGATTTCCAGTTTACCTATCAATTCATTTTGTGATCCACTAAGGCAATCCATTGTCGTATTTCTCAATTTAAAGACAGGCGACTCTGTTCCGAACGACGAGTTACAACAGATCCATTTATATAATCATAAATGCATGATGATTGTGTGTTTTATTCAGGGTTCTACATTTCTATTTCATTGTTAATAATGTGACATGTCGATCGCAGCTTGAATTGTAAACAAACGGGTCTATATAATTCTTTAAATCAAGCTCGCAAACTTGATTGAAAGAATTGTCACCACCACCCGCGCAATCAATTATTGATAAATTTTAGTTTCTATATATTTTTTTCTAAATTAATTAAGAACAACTTCATGGAGTTCATAACAAAATATATCTGTGCCTGTTTTTTCACTAGTGAGTAAGCATTGCTTGAAAATACACCTTTCTGTTGACTCAATTCATATTGTCTATATTTAAATATTCAAAGGCTTTTAACTGCCATGAATTTTAAATCCACATTTTCCCATGCAAGCAATGATTTGAATTATAAGTGTATTAAACGTCTGAGAGGGCATCATTTCTAAACAAATTTCTTTCCAATTTCCTACTAATCCTTAGAATTATGAAAATCTTATAATTAAAATCTTTCTTTTAAAAAATGATTTACTTGTCAGATTCTTCAGAGGCAAGAACATTTTAGTATTTTATTCCCATAGTTACAAATACGATTTAACTTCTCTATACACTCATCTAATATGTTTAGATTTACGTGTGTTATTTTTATAAAAATTATCTACAGATATAGCAATTAATCTTACATTAAAATATGGAGGTTTTAATCGTAAGTCCTGAAAATTTGCACAACACTTTTACACCTTTGTATTCGTCTGCGAATAAGAAAATTGTTGACCTCTCAAGATAGTTTAAATGCTTCTGGGGGACAAAATAAGACGAGGTTTGAAATAAGTGTAGTGACGGATGTAGTGAAGTGCTATAGTTAAAAACGTAGTCCAAATTTTGAGTTTCAAACCTTATATAAGCACAAAAATCCAAACAATTTAAATGCTTTGAAGCTGATAAATGTGGTGACAAGCATTTTTAATCAATCTAAATATAATGAAGATATTTATGACGAAACTCCAACTTTGCAAGATTTTGATTGCTAACACACAAGCTGAAGTAAACTTTTAATCAAGACGATACTAGGTATCGATTAGTTGAATTCAGCATTTGTCAGTACTCTTATAGGCACCTTCAAACATGGCAATACTTTTTGAACTATTGTAAATGACTAAAAGAATTGATTCTAAAATATATTTGAAATAAATTTTCAAACCAAATTAGAAAATTCTTTCAACTTACCAGCAAAGTAAAATGAAAACGCATCATTTTAATACAACTACTGATATAAATATACGAACCTACCACTCATATAATGTCCGATATATTCACACACATTCCTTAACGGAAATCGCATGTTCTAAAGATTTTATTTTTCCTTTTTTCCAAAATGGTCACGTTTTGCGTATCACCAACTTTCTGTTAGTTCTGAAATGTGTTTATTTAAAGGGTTGGAGGGTTCCTGATGGGACAATCCCCATACGTTCGAATTGCAAATATAATTCTGCTTAACTAGAAGACAAATAAAATTGAAGGACTCGTCTGCGGCAAATCCTTATTAAAATTCTACGAATAATACAGTTTTGGATTGGCAGCATAAGTGTGAAGAACTGGATAAACGCATGCTTTTAAAGTATCAAATGTCTGAATAATAATTAACCTTTATTACGAAAAAAGAATTTGTAAAGTTTGTGAGAAAAATTGGCAAGAATTGGCGCTGAATTGAAAAGTTATAGGATAATTCTGCATATATTCATTAATGCATTTGTTTGAATCATTCTCTTTACTAAAAGACTGAGATTTAGAACAAAGGAACACCTAAAGCCTAAATTTCTGTTAAAAAATATATAGAAATAAATACTGGGAGTAAAAGGAATAATGTAGTCGTTAACATGTTCGATAAATTTCATTTTACCGAAAACGAATGAATTTGTACATTCTTTGCTGCTAAGAACTAATGCACATGATATAGAGTCATGAGTATTTAATAACTAACAACAAATTAGTATTATAGTACCCTTTACATGTACAAAAATAAATTGTATTAGATACACATAGTATTTGCATTAAAGCAGTTTTGTGGCGTTTCAATATAAGTTACCACCAGTTCGTGGTCAATTTCTAAAAATTTCCAGGTATGTTAGTAAAAATTTAAAAGACAACAAATATACTAAAGCAATGGCTATCCTATACAATTATTTTAATTAATTATTAAAAGTGGAATTAAAAAGAAACAGACGTATTTCGGACCAAAAAAAGCAGTCTACCTGAACATCCCATTTAAGTGGGATGCAGTTTCCCGAATAGCACAAAAGAAAGTTGAAGCAGCATTAACACGAACATTTAATGCAGATAAACTACGAGTGTTATTTAGAGTAACACACTTGCTTTTACCAGCAATCAAAAAGAAGCAGCCGTTAATTTAGTCATCAAATATTATTTACCAATATACATGCACAAGTTGTCGATCAACTTACGTAGGCCGATCGACCAGACGGTTAATTACTTGAATGAGAGAACATTGTAACTTAAACGCCTGTTTCAAATCAAATGGTGAATACACGTCTGCAATTGCGCAACACATTGTTGAAACCTCACACGTATGTTCTCCAGACGTAGCATTTAAAATAATTACTAAATGCAATAACAAAAGGGAGTTAGCCACATACGAAGCTTTATGGATAAACAAATTGCAGCCGGATTTATGCAAGCAGAAGAAGCATGTTCAAGCATTGAGCTTGAACTGGAGGTGACGCACGCAATTGATTGGTTGTTCTCTTATTTCACAATCTCTCCATGTTTACATTTTTCTATCTTGTTTTGCCTTTCAATCTATATATAAAGAGATGTTCATTTGTAGATAATTGAGAAGAAAATGGAAAAGAAGCGGTTATTTTATCTGATGAAATTTCCTTTTATTTTTGCACATGGAAAGGTAACTATGTATTTTATAAAGGCTCGGATTTCAAAATAAATTGGTATCAATATGACTACAAGGACATGCGAAATTCAGCACAGACAAAAGATGAAATCTCATGTACACTTCCGTTGAGTGCTTACTGGCAACTCGTCAGAAGGAGCCGGTACTATTCAGAATAACTACTTTATATTTATACATATCAATAGGAGAATTGATTGTAAGTCAATTGTTATACTTATTTGTAGCTTATGTAGGGAATATAGAAGATAAGCAGAAATACAAAATATAGTTGAACTTTGTTTGAGCATGCTCGAACATTTAGTAGCCCACCTTCCAATCAAAAAGGTAAGTTTTGTTTTCAGAGCTGTGCGGAAAATCTTTATTTTCCTGGATTAATTGTAGTTTTATATATGTGGAATTAATCATGCTACTGATCAAGGTCGGGAGATATAAAATTACGTTAACAAGGAAACATATTCATATAAGTACATTTGATCTAATTCGTAAACTACTAAACAAGGCCATCACCATAAATTGAAAATGTTACCAAAGGATTGATATGGTCAATGTCGGGAATCAATTGAGATCGAATTTATAAAAAAGCATAATTCAATTTCAACAATCTTTAGTTACTCTACTAAATGAGAATACTCGATTACGAGGAAGAGTTAAATAATGGAATAAAAAATAATGTAAGTGGCTTTTAAGCATCCGTTGCTCACATACTGATATAGAATACGCTTCAAAAAATAATTAAATAGCTTAATTAAAATTAGACGTTTAAACGTACATTTATATAAAATAGTTACACATTTGTGATTTCTAGTGATAAATGCATTGTCCACATTTAAACATGTCAAAAGAGGAATTCGCTTCTTCTTATCTTAAAACAATTTCACTCCGCATATTTATATGATGTACGTATTTATTATCGAAAAGATATATATACCTTTATATTACATTCGTTTCTTCTCATTTTATAATTTTTCTTAAGTCATTGCAGATTTTCATCACTGCATAAACCAACTATCGTTGGAATATTCGATTTGACTTTCACCTTATTATTTGCCTCTGATTGCATTATTAATATCAGTGTTTTCTTCCATTAGGCAGAAAATATTGTGTTCTGTTCTTTTCTTTTCTTCGGGATTTAATAACCAGTTTTAACTAGACTTTAACTTCGTAAACTGTGTTGCTTTGAAAAGCACGTAATCCTACTGTACTTTTAAACTCGAGATTTTAAATATTATTTAACTTAATATATACACTACTCCCTATTATACATCCTAATAAGGTATAAAACTACACTAAAATGATAAGGCGTCGACATTCGAGTAAACATGCAATAGTGATGAAGAATAAAATGCGCGTGTGCACTAATCTTCATGTATGGCTTAATGTAACTATGTGCATACATTTATATATGAAGCACGGCTATTTTAGGGTAATATTTACTATAGTTTATACAGAACACTATTTTAAATTTACCATATTTTCGTAAATGAAGTCATTTTTCGAGAGCAGACTTTTAAGATTGTTTAAATTATTATTAACAATTTTACAAAATGTAAAATTTGACCTTAGTGAACTGAAGTACAGAAACTTTAGGTCATTGTTAAAATGTGATTAACACGAATTGAATGAATGTGCATATAATGGCTGCTATTCAATATAAAATTTATTGTATTCAATTGTCGTTCTTACTTTGTTCATCAAGGAGATAATTAGCTGAGTGGAGGTACCCTTATATATATTATATATATATATATATATATATATATATATATCGAAAGACTTAAATTGGTTTATAATTGATAATTGTGGGCAGTGTGCTACCGGGGTGTCACATTGATTAAAAGCATGACAACAAATTAGTTGCTCGCGCATCGGTCACATTAAATGTTGTCATCACCTGATTATTTTTCAGTATGAATGAATGGTTCTATTCATTTGGAAGAAGGCGAAATTTCAAATTTTTTTTTTGAAATTGACTTACCAAAGCATCAATACATTCACACCTAGAAGTTGGCGATGATGATGATGATGATGATGATGATGATGATGACGATGACAACAAAGTTTATGATGGTATTGGCGAAAATGAGAGGGACGCATAGGAACTTTTTAAAAGGGCAGAGAAAAGTGCAATATTGCATGCACAGAAGGTGGTCAGAACATAATGTTGTAAATAACTGAAAATTGCGTCTAATGTCTGGCATAGTGGTTAGGTCCATGTTCGGGGCTAAATACATTCAAAACGAGAAGAGAACTCAGTATGGTTGAATTTAGACAACTGGATGTATTTTCTTTGCTAAAATAGGCAAAGCTTAATTTATACTGTCTATTATATATATATATATATATATATATATATATATATATATATATATATATATATATATATTTTTTTACTGCGGCTGACTCCTTTTGGAGGATAAGCCGGCTCCACATTTCATGGAGTTTCTTGGGAATTTGGTACAAGTGGTGTCCCCTCACCACTCGGCTTTTTGATCGAGGACGCACCTCTAGCCTTTGCACATCCAAGCACAGTCTGCAAGGCAGCATTAAGTTGCATGGTTGCCGGTGGCTGTTGAGAGCTCATTCGCCATTCGGAAGTACGGGGTACTGTCCAGGAGTCCATGTAATATATATATATATATATATATATATATATATACATCTTAAATTCAATATCACTTACCCTTTTGGAATAGTGTCTGTTCTATAATTAGTATTTCAAGAATTTACATATTGGTCAGTCCTAATTCAAAATCTGGCGAATGAACTAAAATAAAAAAAACTATCTAATGTCTAATGGCTATACTAGACAATTGATTGAGTCAATTAGTAAATGGAAAAATCAAAATAAACAGACGTATCGAGGACCAGAATAGAAAGCAATTGAAATGAACGTCGAATTTAGGAGGAATGCTGTTTCCCACACGGCGCACGAGAAGGTTGAAGCGGCATTAACGCACGTTTAATGGAGATAAACTACAAATGTTATTTTAGCTAACATAATTACCGTTACGAGAAAATATTATTTACCAATATACATGCGAAATTTTTCGATGACCACAATCTAAAAAAGTGTGCTTTAGAATATCTTAGTATATGCTATTCAATTTATTTTCTCATGAAAGTGGACATTACGCAATACGAGAATCAAAATATGCTAAAATCATTTTAATAATTCTTTGTAAATTATGACGATATGGAAAAAAAATTTTACAATAAATTTCCATTTAATATAAATCATATTAGCGACCTAAAACTACACCGTAACAAAAATTAACTCATCCGAGAAAGTGTGGTCAAATGGCATCATCAGAAGTAACTTGGCTACCTTCGTTGGCATCACACTAGTAAAACATTAATAAGTTTATTCCAGTGATAAACACCAATCTGATTATAAGCCAGCGAGCAATACTTACACGTACAAAGATGTTGCAATTATGATTGATCGAGATCGAGGCACAACAGAATACTGACAAGTAGATAACAAAGTTTTGATGCGGCTCTTTTCCCAAATAGTTTCCATATGAATTGGATACCTGAACAATAGTAATCCAAAACGATTTACATTTCCAGTATTTGTGACATTTGTACAAATTCGCGTTATTTCTAAGTCGTGATCTTAAAAGTCATTCAGTGCGTTTACGTGATATTTGGCTTATACAAAAGGATGAATAATTCGCAGTTGCGCAGATGAAATAAAAATGGAAGTGCTGAAAATCTGCGAAATCACTGATTAACACGCTACATAACTGAAGCTACTGAAACTTTGCGAATGTAAATTAGTAAAAAATGTGCATTCATAATTTAATTTGAATACAAACTTTTTACGATTTCTAAGCCTGAGATCTGAATCTCAGCCTTTGCTCAACTAAAGCCTGCTTTCATTTGATTCTTTAGTCAATGCCAATGGTTTTCATTGTATTTTTTGGTTTTCGATGAGCTGTGATGTTTTTAGTCAATTCATTGTGCTTAAGTGCTTTAAATAAAATTGTTCTGTATTGACTAAATATTATAAAGAATGTTATCCAACCAAAATTCATGGCCAAAAATTGATCATAATGACTTTCTGGTGCCAAATAAAATTTTGCACTTATACTTGGTCTGGCTTACTATCTGACAAAGTTCACGGGCTTGGTAGAAGTGAACTTTAATGCATCTACCCATTTTTGTTAACAGTTGTGCTTCCCAGGTAGGTAATCCTCAAAGTGTTTTCAATTTTAAGTGAACTTTTAAAGAATAGTACCTTGACCGTAACATCCGTATTTAACTACCATTCTTACCTGCATTTAGTCTGATATATCACATTTGCCAAAAGGCGTTGACTGAATTTTACTTTCAACTAGTAATAAATATTTGAATAATTCATGAATTATTATAACGTATTGTGACTTTAAGAATAGAAAACTAGAAATAATATTCTATTAGGAGAAGATTATTCGCAATTTTTTTCTCTAGCTATTTTAATAAAGGCACCTACAATAAATATTTGAAGAAAAGCACTTTTTTTTAAATCATGGCTGCGGAATAATTTTAAATATAATTATTTTAGCAACCAAACTTTAAATTCAGAGAAGAATAAATGTTCTGTCTGCTATCTTGGCGATTTTAAACATGATTTACTATTTCGGAATTTAAATGAATATAGCAGACAATGTGTCTTGGCCTCATTATTGCATATATGTCGATTATCTTTTAACATAAACAGTAACATTTAACAAAATAGAATAAATCTAGTTTTTCATTTCTTGAGGAAAAAACAACACAAAATTATATTGTCGTTCATCCTGCATCTCAATTCAAAACAAGGTTTGTTATAAATGAATGAATAATACATATGTTAGGCGAATGTGCTTTAATAAATTTAACCAAGCGCCAGAATAATGTTTCGCGATAGTGTACGAGGACATAGACAATTTAGTACAGATTTTTTTATATTCTAAAATAATTATTTTAATTCTTATACTCTCTTTTCCTAGGAGTTTTGATTGGAAATAGCAATAATTGTCTGCCATCAATTTTGATATATCTATAAATTTCTGAATGCTTATACGTTTGTAGTGCATGTATTTACTTTGGCAAAATGTTTAGTTAAAGGCTGGTTTATAACTTATTTCAGAAGTTGTGTTGATTAGTAATTTTTAACACTTTTAGTGCTGAGTCAACTTTACTACCCACCAATAATTTGAACAACGCCGCATTTGCTGTAGTAAATAAACCGAGCATAATACGCTTAAAACAAGCAAATTTTCAAAACAAGTTTTAGGTAATAAGACGGTTGTATGCAGTTTTATTTTTATCTTTTTAGATATAGTTAACATCGTGTAAGTCCTTAAATACATACCTTGTTGTCACATTTCATTTAAAAGAATAAAGAGTAACAGTCATTATATTATTACCATGAGCCAAAAATCGGCGAAATTATTTCAACGAAAACATTCAACAACAAAGGAATCGGAATATAAAGATACACCTAATGATATTGAGCAAAAATATATATTATATTTTTTTTAACTGTGCAAATTTAATTACACAGAGTTATTGTTTTTAAAAACTATGCAACGTATTACGAGTGCATGAGTTACGTCTTACAGTCTTCTCTACACTACCGCAGATGTAGATTTGTAAGCATCTTCCGCTAATGTCCACTCTTGATATAAACAATTGACACAATATTTACACACATTTGTCAGTATAAACTAATGTCTAGTATGGAAAAAGCAAGTCATCCGGTAGACCAGTTTCGTCGTTATTGGGATCTCATCACGTACTCCCAACAATTTGTCGCGGATTGGTGTTATAAATAAGGTTTCTCAGTGATCTACATACATTAAATTATCTTCTGCTATCAAAAAAGTAGTGATTCATCACAGAAAATTGTTACAGAACAAATTAAGAATCTTTACCTAAATAAAAGACCAGTGTTGAGTTAGACATGTTTAATTATATTATTTTTTTCTTAACTTCCAGCTTTTTTAGGTAAAAGAAAGATTCTTTTTGCTATATAACAGAGTTTATCAATCTATATACAATCTAAAAAGAAAATCCTGTAAGAGAGGCATGATCCTGTTGGAAAATTGCATTTATACATCGCATAAACTTTTCTTGAGTTAGCAGGTGAAACATATAACTCTAAAGTAGTCGTATTAAACACTGATTTAGTTGTCACTACCTCATTACTAGGACTTACGTCATCTTTAAGTGACAATGCAATGTGCTGTATTAATAATATTATTTTGATGTAGTTTTTTTAGGCGACAACCTGGACCGAAGTCATTTTCTGTAAGACACTTACCGTATCGGAAATATTATGTACTCAGAAACGATACATTTTCCAGTGTCATTAAGAAAAATAACATTTACCAAGTTGTTATGATGTTAAATTTGTTATTAGATAGTAATATACCATACAATAATAAAATAACGGCTACTATAACTATTGCTATATGTATGACTAACAATACTACAACTATTATCAAAAATAGTAATTCTAATACTACTTCTACTACGACTACTTCTAATGATACTTTTATTACTACTAATGATAGCAATAATAATGAATAGAAAATAATAAGAATAATAACGATAAAATAATAATAATAATAATATTAAAAAGAATAAACAAAATAATAATCATCCTAGAAATAAAACGTATGCTATTACTACTAAATTACAATTGCTTCAACTATTGCTCACTTAACTATTAATACCACTACTCGCATTACAACCAATAATAATATTACTGCTCATATTACAACTATTATAACTGCTACTATTACTTCCCCTTCTACTACTACAACTACTACATATACCACCAACAATACTAATACTACTAATATTTATACTACTTATAATTATAATAGTACTACTTGCGCATTACTACTATTAATATTACTACTAATAACTATAATTTAAATAGTAACAATAATAATATATTTAAACGAGTGCTTCTATTACTATTACAGCTGATTCTTCCATAACTAATGATACTACTGATACTAGTACTTCTAGTACTACTACTACTGCTACTACTGCTACTAATACTACTACTACTAGGTTGGCTAATGATACTACTAGCGTTAATGTACCAACTTCTAACGCTATGATTAATTCTATTACTTATATCGCTACATCATCTACTATTAAAAGTACTGTCAGAACAACTACTACGACAACCATAAATAATAATTATATTATTGTTATTAATTTTGTTGTTGTTCTTTATTAATAATAATAAAAATATTACGACAATTACTTATACTATTAATAATTCTATTAATACCACTACTAATAATAACACGAAAGTACTACTTCTTCTAATACAACTACTACTAATATTTTTACTCTTAAATCGGCCACTAATCCGTTTAATGATACTGGAAAATTCTCTATGAAATACAAAAATTTGCATTATATTTAACTATAATTTAGAAAATGGATTCAATTTGTTTTTTTTGTGATGTCGCATACTTTAACCATACTAGCTAATAAGACTGCTAACGATTTGATAAGCACAAATTGGAGATGTCTGGCAATAAAAAAGGCAACTTAAGTATTTTTTCAAACTAAAATTTAATGGGCACTGTCATATTCATAAAGTAATTTCAAAAATGTGAAATAAAATTGACTGCTGCAACGTTATTGTGATGCGTTACTTTGATCTAAAATTACATAGGAATAAAGCAAAAAAGCCAAGCGATTGTCATGTGTCAAGATAAATCCTGAAATTATCTAAAGCTTCTATAAAAACATTCTAAAACCAAATAATATTAAATATTCGAAAAAAATGTCTGGTCAGGATGCATAAGCAAATTTGAGTAAAACATTTGCAGAAAACTAAGCGGTATATTAATGGGATTAAAATGAGTAACCGAGATAGATTAAGACGTATCTTGAGCATTTTATGAATTAACTTGGAACAATTTTCCTATAAAGCACAAAATATTAAATGCATCGGCCAAAACTTTCTGTTTACATCTTTTAAATGAAACTTGGTGATGCTTGAGACTGTCATCTTTTGAACTGAAACCGCAAACTATTGCCGTGGGACAATTGATAGCACTCATAGATCGGTTAATTTTGGATTCCTGTACATTTTCAATGATTGATGGATGCGCACTGGGCCAGTCTTTTTAAGCTTTCTATATTATCCTAGTCTGCCGAAAATGCTGTAATACTAAGTTTTGAAGATATTGCATCTACGATTTTGAACGTCATTTCACACGCATCGTCAGGTCATTAACACAGAAGTCATTGCAATATTCATGAATTCATAAAATACATATGCAAATTTATACTTCTTTCAAATAAGCAAAATGATAAATACATGCCATTTATCGCACTAACAGTGTCAAACAATCGGTAGGTCCTTTATTCTCTAAAAATACATACAATTGAAGTAAAAATCTAGATATTAATTAAAAATGAAGGAAGTGCTTATTATCTATTTAAGAACATTTTAAGCATAGTAAAGTTGACCACCTCACTTTATTTGAATTTACGCAACTGAATTCCAAATGGTCGGCAAATGGAAAATGCGTTGGTTGTCTTCTACCGTTGTACATTGTAAATCCTTCTGGAACTCGGAGTAGCTTACACCTTGTGTTGACCATCGTACATCGAATATCTACAAGCAAAGTTTCTGATAGAAAAACCTTCATAAATATTTGAACAAAATAATCTCAAAAGTTGAGCTAGAGTAAGACAACAAAAAGAATGTGATTGCAATCGGCTTTGTTTATTATGAGCGGGAAAAATAACTAAATGAACCAGTATTCGTTCTTGAATTGCACCAGTCTAAGCTGGTCTACAATCCCTGGAGAAAACTGCCTTCAATATTTGAAAATGCTTACTAATTTGGATGACTCTCTTAGTGAATCAACAATTTGCTATGCAAAGACATGCAAGTGCCTCACCTACATGGTATACAAATGAAGCGCTTACCTTATGGAAAAATCGCCACTTGATAATCTCGCGACCATATTGACTGCTGACATCTGAGAGATGTTTACTCGAGATTGCTTAAATTTTTAAAATATGGCTTTCAGAACAATGAAACTTGACAGAATAATCAAGCAGTAAATGGGAGCAAATAAATAAATTCTGCATACCAAATATTCGAATATCGTGTGAGAAGAGACCAATAGAGTTAATATTTTTTACACTCACACTGTGATTTCAAGTGATTCTGCTAAATGCAATGTCAAAATGAACAAACGTGATCGTTTTATTTGGTCTTTTGTCTATTAAACAGAAATAATTACGTATGGTAGCCTGAATTTAATCATAATTTCAGCACGAACTCTGCTTAATTTTGATATAATTATTTACCATAAATTTCAATTCCCTAATATCTTTCCCTTATTAATACCTGTTGTATTTGCCTCAAAGCAAGTGATTTACCAATTTAGTTTCGAAAAAAATTTTAAACTATAATGACCTAATAGTTTCAATGCATACTTCCTTTTTATATATGAAATATAATATACAGAAATAGTTAAATTATTTAATATATATGTATCAATGTGTGATTTATTTATAAGTTTGTAATGTGTATATATATATATATATATATATATATATATATATATATATATATATATATATATATATATATAGTATATATATATATATATATATATATATATATATATATATATATATATAGTATCTCGCCAAAGCGATCGGAATATAACTGTTATATTTTAATTGATTGATGTAATAACAAACGCGATACTTGATAAATGCTATCGATTAAGGCCTGAGAGTATGCATCTGCTGGAGTAACAGTTGTTCAAAAGTAGTAATTATTGATTTTAGTGTAATTTAGCCTATACATATATATATTGTATTGTTACCCAGTTTAGGCATGGTTCTCTGAATATCGTTGTATGATTTAACACTAACAGGCTCGTTATATATTACTTATAATGATTTGGTTTTGAAGTTTAACTTTCTCAATACTTCAATTCAAGTTACATCTATTAATACTTGAATACAAATTAGTATTGTGTGCCACATTTCTGGATGAAGTATATAGTTGGTAAAATTTATGATACCAGCTCCTATTGATACGAAACAAAGAAGTGCATAAAATTATATATTTAGGTTATTTTAAATTAGATAAATCATTCTGATCCTATTTAAAATCATGTGTTCCAATGGTTAGAATTTTTATTACACGCATTCATGTGACTTATTAAATTAACGATTTAATGTCTAATGGCTATCCCAGACCATTAATTGAATCAATTATTAAAAGGGGAATTAAGCAGAAACAGACGTATTATGGGCCAGAAAAGAAAACAGTCTACCTAAAAATCCCATTTAAGGGGGATGCAGTTTTCCGAATGGCACAAAAGAAAGTTGAAGCAGCATTAACACGCAAAATTAATGCAGCTAAACTACGAGTGTTATTTAGGGTAACACACTTGCCTTTACCAGCAATCAAAGAGAAACAGCCGTTAATTGGAGGACCTGTGCTTTTGCGCACCTGGATTAATTGAAATTACCTGATCTGCGTTTTGACTAACGCAGCTTTCATTGTTCCAGTAAATTTCTTTTTTTTTCATAATATTTCGATCTACATTACCGTAGATCTTCATCAGATGCATTTCACGAAACAAATGAAGCAAATGTGTTATTTCCTCTAGTCATAATATTCATATACCACAGACTGACCTTTCATTAGATATTCGCGTGTCACATGTGTGTGTGTGTGTGTGCATTTTTATAACCGCTGTTTTCATCTAACTAATTTAGACCAGAGTGGCTGAATAATAATTTATCAATTGCATGCAATAACTATTCGTTTTTTTCACACTCAATGTAAATGACGTAACTGAGATGGGGAGACCCATAATTCAGAAACACTCGTCATAAAAACATGCCATGAGTGATAAGACCAGAAGACCGAAACGACTAATGCACATGTTAATTTACAATTCAAACCACTAAGTTATACTCAAGATAGATAAGTTAATAACAGTTATTGGCGCACGCCACGCATGTGCATGTGTATGTGTATGCATAACTAGAAAAAACTTGGTTAAATTATTTTGATACACATGTACGTACATCTAAATGAAACTGCAGTCAATAGACATTAATTTACCCTTTGCACGCGTCAAACAAATTATTACTTATAACTATTGTATTATTAGAATATTTCCAATGGGTAGGGTGGGGGTGTAAAACAGAAAATTAAGGTTGAAATCTATTTGTTTTAAAATCAAATGAATAGTTAGAGATGAAATTTGAAGGCTATAATAATAATTGTTTATTCATTTCTTGAATAAAAGCCCACTAATTAGTCAATCTTAATCTGATGTTCTTAATTTCTTACTGGAGCTAGCTTCAGTTACCAATTCATGCAATTGCTTTTTCCTTCCATTAGCTAGTGCAGTATTCCAAATCGGACCTAAAGATTTTTCAACAGCTGGTTCATTCATAATATCATCTCTAGATTTAATTTCTATAGATTCCCTAGTCAATCTCGTCACCCTATTACGACTACATAATGCTATGCGTTTGCATTTCTCCCAGTCGATAGTATGCCCAGTCTCCACTACATGACGAGCAAGATCTGATTTAGCAATATGTCCATTCTTACACGCAGTTTTATGTTCACCTCTTCTTACTTTGATTGGACGCATGGTCTCACCAACATACTTGAGACTACAATCATTGCATGGGATCTCATACACTCCTGAAGTGTCTAAGGGTTCAATCTTTTCTTTTTGGAGATGATGTATATTTTTATGTCCTCCACTTACTTTAAATTTCGTAAAGAATTTTATAAACAAATTATGGGCGTTCCAATGGGACAACCTTTGTCGGTCCCAATAGCCAATATCTTTATGCATTATTTGGAAAATAAGCTGTTGGATAAGACTCCATTAAAACCAAAATTGTACCTACGTTTCTTGGATGATATATTACTCATCTGGAACCATGGTGACAATGAATTGGTAAATTTCTTAAATTTAGCTAATCGAATGAGCGAACTACAATTTACATTAGAAATGGAATCGTCAGGTGAATTACCATGTTAGATGTCAAATTAATTAGAAATGATCTGAAATTGGAAAGAGATATTTATAGGACGGGTACTTATTCAGGAATCCTTCTTAATTTCAAGTCCAATCAACTTTATCGTATGAAATTCGGTATGTTAAAGTCATTAACATTAATAAGCTTTAGATTAACAGATATAAAAAATAGGAAGTTCGAATTAGGCAGACTCCTCGATATATTCAAGACTAATGCTTATCCTCTTCATATAAAAGATGCAACAATGAGGGACATGGTGAAGAAATTTAATCCTAGTTTGAGATGCATAAAAGCAGATAAGGAGAAGGAAGAGCGGAAGATCATGGTATTACCGGACTCTATATTAAGTAGGAAAGTGAAATCAATAGCTTTAAAATACAATATAAGGACCGTTTTAAGACAGCCCCTTACACTAGGCACTATACTCCCTAACCAAAAAGAAAAGATTGAACCCTTAGACACTTCAGGAGTGTATGAGATCCCATGCAATGATTGTAGTCTCAAGTATGTTGGTGAGACCATGCGTCCAATCAAAGTAAGAAGAGGTGAACACAAAACTGCGTCTAAGTATGGACATATTGCTAAATCAGATCTTGCTCGTCATGTAGTGGAGACTGGGTATACTATCGACTGGGAGGAATGCAAACGCATAGCAATATGTAGTCGTAATAGGGTGACGAGATTGATTAGGGAATCTATGTAAATTAAATCTAGAGATGATATTATGAATGAAACAGCTGTTGAAAAATCTTTAGGTCCGATTTGGGATACTGCACTAGCTAATGGAAGGAAAAGGCGATTGCATGAATTGGTAACTGAAGTTAGCTCCAGTAAAAGATTAAGAACATCAGATTAAGATTGACTAATTAGTGGGCTTTTATTCAAGAAATGAATAAACAATTATGAATATAGCCTTCAAATTTCATCTCTAACTATTCATTTGATTTTAAAACAAATAGTGATTTCAACCTTAACTTTCTGTTTTACACCCCACCCTACCCATTGGAAATATTCTAATAATACAATATTTATAAGTAATAATTTGTCTGACACGTACAAAGGGTAAATTAATGTCTATTGACTGCAGTTTCATTTAGATGTACGTACATGTGTATCAAAATAATTTAACCAAGTTTTTTCTAGTTATGCATACACATACACATGCCCATGCGTGGCGTGCGCCAATAACTGTAATTAACTTATCTATCTTGAGTATAACTTAGTGGTTTGAATTGTAAATTAACATGTGCATTAGTCGTTTTGAACTTCTGGTCTTATCACTCATGGCATGTTTTTATGACGAGTGTTTCTGAATTATGGGTCTCCCCATCTCAGTTACGTCATTTACATTGAGTGTGGAAAAAAACGAATAGTTATTGCATGCAATTGATAAATTATTATTCAGCCACTCTGGTCTAAATTAGTTAGATGAAAACAACGGTTATAAAAATGCACACACACACACATGTGACAAGCGAATATCTAGTGAAAGGTCAGTCTGTGGTACATAAATATTATGACTAGAGGAAATAACACATTTGCTTCATTTGTTTCGTGAAACGCGTCTGATGAAGATGTACGGTAAGGTAGATCGAAATATTATGAAAAAAGAAATTTACTGGAACAATGAAAGCTGCGTTAGTCAAAACGCAGATCAGGTAACAGCCGTTAATGTCGATATCAAATATTATTTACTAATATACATGCACAAGTTGTCGATCAACTTACGTAGGTCGAATGAGAGAACATTGCAACTTAAACGCATGTTTTAAATCAAATGGTGAATACACGTCTGCTATTGCGCAACACATCATCGAAACATCGCACGTATGTTCTCCAGACGTAGCATTAAAAGTAATTACTAAATGCAAAAACAAAAGGGAGCTAGCCACATACGAAGCCTTATGGATAAACAAATTGCAGCCGGATTTATGTGAGCAGAAGAAGCACGTACAAGCATTGAGCTTGAACTCGATATGACGCACGCAAATTGATTGGTTTCAGATTTTCACTCTCTCTCTCCATGTTCACATATTTCTCTCTTGTTTTTATTTCCAATTTATATATATAATGTGCTATAATTATTTTATGTGTCGTTGATTTAATTGAGGGAGCGTATATAAGCATTAGAATTTGTTCATTAGTTTAACGAAAAAGCTATAGTATAAAAAAAGATTTCGTAGAGAATTCTTGTAATTATCCGCATTAGAAAAAAAATTATTTTTTGAATATTGAATTTCACGGGCTACAAGACTTACAAAACTACGTAGATGCTCATTAATTATTCATGTCATGTTCTCATGAAATATGTATTATACAATGACGATGGTAAGTTTGACAAATTTTCTGAAAATAACACACTAATTTTATCGATACTTTGTTAATATCAGCCAAAATTTCACGAATTTATTTTCCTTGTACACATCAAAAACATATATATATATATATTGTACATTATATTTCTTATTAAGAAGCAAAAACATTAATAACAGAGAATATAATTGCCATTTACTTTGTGACTACTAAGTTTTATTCGAAAACCTTTATTTTATATCTATTCTGGGTTTCCATTGAATTACGTGAATGGCAACAAGTCTGACTCGGTTTAACTTCTATTACTTATGTTGGCTGATTATTAATTATATATGTGTATGTGTGTGTGTTATTGTTTTTACTGCACACAAATGAGAATTTGTGGACTATGAATGGTTTGAAGAGAATTGGCAATTTATTTTTGCATCCAACCGCATGATTCTCTATGTGCTAAATAGGATATTTCCCTTTACAATGGGAAAATTCTCCATAATAATTCTGTTTAACCAACGTGAAATTATGTATATATATATATATATATATATATATATATATATATCTAATGCGGTATTTATTATCATCCATTGTTCCCTCTCCTTATGCAAGGATAATGCGACTTTTTTAAAGGTAAATAACTGTCTCATTCTCAAATGGACGTATACATTTTAAAACCAAAAGTCCCAGAAAATTTTAAGCGGCGAGAGTATAAGTGGGTGTATATAAATTTAATTTTCGATAGGTTGGAACATGTTAAATTCCGAAATCTTTGGCGAATTTGAACTTAGAATTGATGAAACTAGAATTTTATTTTTAGAAATCATATCAAACTTCATATAGCCATTATGCAATTTATATTTTATGATACCTGACATGAATAATTAAAAAGTATCTACCCTGTTTTTTTACTTATGTGATACGTGAAATTCTATGCTCAGAAAAAATCTTTCTTGATGCTTAGAATAATAATTTTATCTTTTTTTTATTTTAGTAAGTTATGGGCATTTTTTAGAAATTCTGAATAAAATTATAATAGAGGATACAATATAGTTCCTTGTCTTCCCGAATTGTTTATATATACATAGTGAGTTGTAGCAATCAATGTTTCTTCTATTGATTTACTTGTATAAACATTATAAGTAAATACTTCCCGTGGTAAGCTTAATTCTAACTCACTACGATTTATATCTTTTGTGGAGCATTTCAATATCAATTATTTTGAGACGACAGTTTTAACATGGTACAGATGATTTGATTTGATATCAAGAGCAATCCCCCACTTAGTATGGATCTGATAAATATCTCTTACTAACTTCTGACCAATTCTAGCTAATTTAACATTTAATTATGGTGAATAACCCGATGATTCTGAAAGTGGATTTCACAAATTTTAATATTTAATTCTAAGAATCTTCATAATGGCTACACATCACTAATATTTCACTCAAAAATCGTAGGTACAATTGGGATTTCAATGGCCTTTTCCCATTGGTATCCAACTAATTTGATTGGGAATTTGTTTCTCGAATGATCAATTAGTCGAAAATATACATATTATCATCTCTATAACGTTCTAAATCATCATTTGAATTTCGTCTAGTGTGAATGAATGATCAAAAAGGAAACGCCCAAAAATATCTATGGCTTCAGTTAATCATACACGTATCGGTTCTAATAACAAACAACTTTATTCCTTATTTGAAAAGTCTTTTAAAAATTTACTTCTATATTAGTGATCTGGATTCATGGGGATGATCAAATGGTAAATTTATTAAATTTAATTAATAAAACGCACAAAGTGCATTTCACGATTGAGAGGAGTTTATCGAGTGAATCAACATTTATTGATGTCAGTTTAATAAAATATGTCCTAAATTTAGAAAGCGAGATTTGAAGAAAAGTAACTTAATTGGAAATCCGACTTATTTTCAAATTTAACCATCCGTACCGCATAAAAATAAGCAGTTGAAAATTAATATCATTAGGAAGCTTTGTTTGAACATGTATGAAAAATAACGTATTGGTATTAGGTAGACTGAGTGAAACATTTTTGGCTAGAGGTTACTCTCAAAGTTTATAAGAAGCAAGAATTGACTTTTGCGTAATTCTCTCACCGTTTAAGCTGATACAACAATTGACGGTAGTAGGTCGGAAAATCTTGATTACTTTACATTTCGCGGTGCAGAGCCTGTTATTTAATTGGTTGGAAGTACTCACTGGTTTGTGACTCTGAAGACGTCATAACACTGCTTGACCGGAAATGATTATCGATGCAATTGTAAAAAATTATTTAAAATCATTTTGGAACAAGCAGTAAGAGGAAGGTTGTAGAGTCACGGGATCAGTGAGATTCAATCAATCAACTAAAAAAACAAGCTGTGCACCTTGAAATGTAAAGGAATCAAGATTTTACCAACCTAAACGTGATATCAATTGTCCTACAAACGTCAATTATGGTATCAACTCGGACAAAGTTTTGATGTCGTTGGCAAATTTAATTCATAATTGTGGTAATTAAAATCTGATCAGGTGAAGGGGTTCGTAGAACCATGGTACTAGCTGACTTTAAATTAAGCAGGAATATAAAAATAATAGCTTTTAAATGTAATAAAAGAACCGTTTTGAAACAGTCCTATGAAGTGTATGTTAGATTCCAAAACTGAAAGGAAAAAATGAACATTTCCTAACATCAGGATTTAATAAAATGTCACGGAAAGGCTGTAGCCTCATGTAAGTTGGTGAAACCATTCGCCCAATCAAGCTAAGAAAAGTAGAACGCGGAACTTATTGTAAGTGTAGCCGTGGTACAAAATCTGATTTTGCCTGTCATACAATCGGGACTAGGCATAAAATTTGCTGGAATGACTGTAGACGCATAATGATTTTTACTCTTAGCAGAATGGCAAGATTGACAAAGGAATGTATAAAAATTAAAGCAGATGATATTATACAGGAAACAGTTGTAAAAATATCCTTTAAATCAATTTGGTAAGCTGCATTAAGAATTAGAATGAAAAGAATATTAGACGAATCGGAATCTGAAATAAATTTCTGTAAGAGATTATAAATATATAATAATTTACAATATAAATCTTCAAAATTTCTTCTATTAACTTTTATTATACTTTCATCTATTAATGCAATGTGCTTAAAGACTTGAACACATTTTATGGAGCTTTTAGCTTAATTACCCATTTTGGGTACGTCATTCATTTATCAGTTAGATAATTTTCTTACTTTTCTTAATAGATCGTAATCTACTTTAATTCTTAAATATAATTTATATTTTATTAAATTTTTCTATATCATTTACGCTAACAATTTTTGTTCCTTCCACATATCATTTGCGATTGAACCGATATTGCATCATTTCGAATAGTATGATCAGATGAAACAGTCTGGCTTGGAAAAAAATAGATTAACACGCGGTGACTGCAGAATCACCTTAATGTAATCAAGTATTTTAACCTAAATATTTACCAGCTAAATACACACTCAAACGTGTACAAATGCGACGTGCGTCAATCTCATGAAATAACGATAGCTGGTAAGAAATTAACCAGTCGTTGATTCAAATCAAGTGGTTTAGGTGAAATTATGCACATGCATTAATTAATGTTTATCATGACTTTATTGAGGGTGTACTTAAACTATTTGGGTTATTCACCCTCAAATGCGAAGACACCATACACTACGTTACTCATTTTGTTAGTATAAAACAAATCGTTTAACCCGGGTAAAGTGTAAATAAAAATACAGCTATTGGAATTTTCACCTTGTTGATAGTACAGAGTTGTGGTAGATATACCCACAGAGACGATGCGCGTCTATCTAGTAAAATGTTAATAAGCTAATTTATGAACAAACACTCAGAACTATTAATGAAATGACTTAAGGAAATATGGTACATTTTGGATTAATATTATTCCGCGGCGGGACACCGGAAGAGGTATCTGAAATAGTTCCCAATGATCGATGAACTGGGAACAGCCCTGTATTGGTAACACCACAGAATTAAATTTAAATCTTGCAAATTTTGAAAGTCCTAAAATATTTTAAAGTTGTGTTGAGCAAGTTAAATCAACTTCCTGGTTATCCTCTGATTTAGATAATACGACCATCCAAAGGAATGTTACATTTTAGACTTATTTTTATTGGTTGTGGAATGAAATAATTTACTTTAATAAACTTTTAGCATTTAAATTTTTAGTTCCAATTAAATCAGATATTTTGTTATTTAAAAAATTGTCAGTTTTAATGAAATTCTGATTGTGAATTTATTTTTATGTAGAAAATGATATGAAAGTGGCGAATCAAAATAGTATTATTAGCAGCAAACGTCTAAATAAGCATAGCACGATGGGAAATTTTGCATTGTTTTGCGGAATCTGACAAAGGATGTGAAAAGAAAGACAGTTGCTATTTGCATTATCTATCAGTAGATTCTCAAAAATCATGACAATAAACGTAATAATTGAAATATTTCTTATTTCACATTTCCCAGCAATTTCGCGCAAAGGTATAACAGAGGAAGCAGAAATGGAAAATTTTGTGACGCTAATGCATTTACACTTTAAACCAGAAAGTATGAATATGTATTGACGTAAGGAATCTGATCAAAACAGAAATTTTATTATTTTCCTGAGAGAATACCACAGGTAAAATTACTAAAGCGTAGCGAGAATTGAATTTTAATTATGTAGCATACCTTTGTATGTTCCAAAAATAAAAAATAGAATAAAATATGAAAACAAATTATTTTTAGTGCTAAATTTGAGTTTGATACTACACATGACTATAATCAAATCCATTTGTTTACGATTGAAAAACGTGGCTTCTATAAATGCTTACTAAAAAGTGAAAAGTAATTGAAGTGGTCATCTTTTAAATAAAGCGGCGCCGCAAAGAAGGATTAGATAAATAGGTCCAATGCAATAGCCCTAAAGAAATGAATGACATCAGCCCTTGACATCTGATGCTTCACTGATGCAGCCCTATCGCAATCTTGGTTAATTGTGGGCTGTTTTATTACATTATTTTTCAATGTAGGCTAAGGAATGCATAAACTTGGAAAGGCAATTTGTCAAGTTGACCAGTTTGATTCTTATTGAGAAATTTTTATGTACTCTTGTGTATTTTTCTGCGAACGGGGCACGAACTTGGGCACATCTGCTTCGGAGTCTGTTATTCTGACCACAGAACTCACCTGCCACACAACAATTATTTCAATCCTATTATATTCGCATTTTTGTTATTAACTAAGGATTGCACAATGTAGAATACAGAATTCGTCCAGTAGACCGGTTTCGCCTTTTTTTCGGAACTTACCGTATGCTACCCAGAACTCTGCAGACCAAGCAACTAATTATGGTTGAATTTTATTACATGCTCGCCAATTCCTTATAAGATTGCAATCTTAGACTTTGCGTAATTAAAAATAGATGAAATAAAAAACCGAATTTGATTACTTTGGCTGATTAAGACAATATCAACTTACTCACTTGAAATGTGTAACGCAGCCAATAAATAAGAATAATAGAACAGTGATCTTGACTAAGTGAGGCAATACGCTGAGAAATCAAACTAACATATTAAAAATGATAAAAAATTTCGGTTATCGAGAATCAAACATTAAAAAAATTGAACTTGCTTTATGGCCTAAATAGGCAAACAGAATGATATATTTAGCATTGAATAGAAACGAATGTGAGGACAACTTTTATCATTTCAATTCTTTTAAAAATTAATTATCGGATAATAAGACATGCCCATATAATAATGCTAATTCTGAAATTTGTATATTATTAAAATCTCAAATTATGCAAAAGACAAAATTATTTTTCAAAATTTAACTTTTCGTTAGCAAGGTAATGGCTAATGTTTTGCAGACAAAATTTTATTTTTAAATCTACGTGTGCTTAATTTTGATGGTAGATTATACGGAACACCAACAGAAGTTGATCAATGTAAAAAATGAAATCACTGCAACGTACGAACAGAAAGTGGACTTCAAATATCCCTCTAGTTATTTATACGAGTATAATTGGAAAGTTGCATTAGAGTGAATTCTCAGTGTTATTCCAAATATGTATTATTTGTGTAAGAAATATATTTATGTTTAACACCTTATTAAGCTAATACGCGATGAAATCTATCCAGACTTTCAATCTTGAAATTTAATATCAATGTAATGCTGTATATTTTGCAAACGAAATTTTTGACACAAAAATAGTACAACTTCTCTTCTTGGCGTTATTTAAACTTTTGACAATTAAACTATTTATGCTTATAGTTGCCTTCAAATAACCAGATGACAGTCTAACATACTCGCAAGTTCATTTGCGCTAGTTGATGACATTCAATTTAACATGCAGCTCTAAATTTTTTAAACATTTACCGAACAAATGATTAAAATTTATGCTAGGCGTCCACTATCGAGTTGTAACAATTACATAAACGTTCACTGGAAAAGTCAACAAGTTGGCGACTATCATTTTCTGCTCAACTGGGAAAAACGCTGCTTTGGCCTACTCCTTTCACAAAATTTGTCATCTTAGACAGGTATTGCTTAATGCCCGCTATTCTTGCGATCTACTGTTTACAAAAAGGTTTCCTGCCATGAAAGTGACGCAAGTGTTTTATGTTGCCGGACAATTGGACGGAAAAATCTCGTTTAACATTGTGTAGTCAAGCGGTAATTGACTTATCTCATGTAAAGTAGTCGACAATGCGACTTCAATGCAAACTCACTATACAAACTAATTACCGCTCTTGTGTAAATGGTACCAATAAATTTATTTTTCAAAAATGTCGAGCCTGTACATGTTACAAACACAATGGCTTTCAAATAAAAGAAACTATACCGTGTACCTTTACAATGTGTTTAGATATGTGCGAATTTTCACCAAAATTTAGTATAAAATCTAATTCAGAATACTTGTTACCCCGAAAAATCTATACATCCTAGCTTCAATCAACAACAGCTTTCAAATTTCTTAGTTATCCTGATTGTGATTTAATTAACCAGCTAATCATTTTTAAAAGCAAGGTAAAATAGTATGCTTTGTACACATTAGATTTGCAAAGACAAGGGTAAATTCTTTCGCATAAAAGAACTGTTTTCTCGCATTTTCTCTGAAGATATCGACGAATAAACACCTATATATATATATATATATATATATATATATATATATATATATATATATATGTATATATATATATATATATATATATATATATATATATAATATTTACTCTTCAAAAATAGAAAGCGTACTTTAAATATATTAAACATATAGAGAACATTTATTCATGCAATTGTGTATTAAGTGTTGCGCACCTTGTAAAAGATAAGTTTTTAAATATCAAGAAGGGTATAATAAAGTTTGCATATACACAGGCTTTTCTTGTTAATTAGAGACTCTTCATTGGGAGCCAGTTCTACATCCTATAGAACCTCATTTGTGAAGAAATGTGATACAGTGGGATGATACAAACTTCTAGACCAATAATGCCATAAACCTAACTGATCTGTGCCTTGACTATCACAGATAATTTCGATTAATCCAGTTTCGCAAAAATATTTGACTTTTAAGCATGAACATAAATTTGGTCAAGTATGTGAAGTTCATTTGTCATACTAGCCATGTTTAGTCTAAACAATACTTGATTGCGCGGGTGGTGGCAACAAGACTTTAAATCAAGTTTGCGAGCATGAAGTAATCACCAATCCCATTGTATTTAACCAGTCGCCGAACAACATAACAAAACTACCACCAGCCGCAACGCACTGACGCGTTTCGACCTTCTTTGATCATTATCAGAGTACGACGGCAAACTGACTATCGAGGATGAAACCGCATTGAATATATATGGAAATCAAATTTTGATATTCGGCATTCACTTCTAGCAGTCTCGCATACATTGGACTTGATTGTAAATGTCAGCTGCACACTTTCTATGCAGTCACGAACATTAACTCTGTATAGCTTTCGTCACACACAAATATATAGACAATACAATTAAACAATAATTGACTGCGCGGATGGTGGTAAAAATTCTTTAAATCAAGTGCTCGAGCTTGAAGTAAACACCAATCCCATTGTATTTCACCAGTCGTCGAACAACATAACAAACTTTAGGTGTACTTATTACTTTGATACTACGATTCTCAAACACACAGATTGAATTTACTAAGATTAAGATATTGTTACAAATGCAGACTATAAACAAGGCACTGAGAAGCAAATATTTACATCACGACCCACGGTGTTTGAATTGTATATCGGATATGTACGTGGCGATAGCTGAGGCATTAAAATTTGTAACTAAAATGCTGTTATGCCGTGTAGATCTTCAGTCACATACCATGTTTGCGAGATTACTTGAGGTGAGAGGTGCATAACTATCCTTGCTTTCTTTTTACAGGCGTTGTAGTTTGTTTCTCGCTAATCAGTTTTCCGCCATGGTCTGATGACGATTGTGGAAGTTCGAAGCATCTCAATACTTGGAAAAAGCATTTGCTTTGATTTTTTGTGTCACTGGTTAAATATTTATTAAATGGTTTATTTTTCAATCTCGCTGACTTTATTGAAAGTGAAGGCAGTTTCTTTTCCGTATAAAGCAGGTACACTCTGTTAATCAGGAGCTCATTATGCGATTATTATTTAATGTACCTGCTGCAAGGTTATCATATCAGGTATGTGAATCAATGGAATTTTACCTATGGAGTAATTTCAATAAATCTGGTCAATATAAATATATTTGCATGTAGATATATATATATATATATATATATATATATATATATATATATATATATATATATATATATATATATATATATATATATATATATATATATATATATATATATATATATATATATATATATATATATATATATATGGGTTGGCAATTAAATATGAACAAATTATTTGTATGAAAATATATCTCAAATTTCCCACATTAAATTTATTTGTACTCACTTTTCTCGTAAATGCATTATTAATTGTGTCCTGCGCTTGACTGTCTCTCCAATAATTATTCACTTAAAGATGGCAGAGAAAATTAGTTTCAAATTTTATCTTCAAAATTAAGCACTGTAGTGTTTATGTAATATTTAAGTATGTGCTATCTTACAAGATAAATTAATTAATATAAATTTAAAAAAACTTAAATTGTAGTATCGTTTTCTCGAGAGCATTAGCTTTTCCTTATGAATTACCTTAATTTATTTGAAGCAATTTCAAATTCCAAAATGAGTAGAATTTTTTTTTGACACACCCGATTAGTTAGCACGGTCGTTAAAAATGCCATTCATCTAATAATCAGTATCAAATAGCATCTCTATTTATGCTTTGACTGGAAAATATCGATGAATTGCTAAAAAGGATCGCAATGTTGTCAACCAGATGAATTTCATTTTCCAAGCGATTTTCATTTCGGATAATAATAAAATAATTTTACATTTTTAAATAATATACTATATATTTTTATTATTATCTAATTATAACGAATGTAGTTAATCAAATATAAAGACTGAAAAAAATCTTTAGTTGAATCTCGTGTCAAAACTTACTCTGATTCTTTTAGAAAATAAGAAAAATAAGTTATTATAATTATATCAGTCGAAATCATCACTGAGCCATATACGTAACCTGGAGCACATTTCAGAAACAAAACAAAAGATTTAAATTGTACAAAAATGCAAACGAATAACTGGATACTTATTTGTCCCACGCTGTTAAATACAAAATGAATTATTATTCTTTAATTGGAAGAATGCTTTACTTTTACTAAATTTGGGAGAAAATATATTTCATACTCCTTAGTTCTTCCGTCTCTTGTCGATTGGTAATACTAACTCGTCTTTTTAAGATATTGTTACATTCTAAATAAAGTGTAAAAGAGCTATTACTTTTTTGTAAATTATGTCGTTGTTGACACTATAGGAGGTAATATATTTGCATAAGATTTAATTATATAATATATATATATATACACTGCATTAAAGCTATTTTAATTGCTGGATTTTTAATTACATCAAAACGTTGCGTGTATGTCCTAATTATTGCATAAACTCCCATAGTCGATTCACCAATTAGATCGGTTACGTCAATTATAGAACTCGTCATACGTTTACAAGAACCTTTGACGACCTGCACGCAAACCGGGACACATATGTTCCGGAGACGCATTCATCCACTGCATTATCACTGTCACAGACTACACGTAATTTTCGCATATCTCAAATCTTTATTTTTTTATTAGCCTTTTCTACAGTTGGAGTCTAAATGCCATCTCTTATTAGTCAAAGTTTTAACTTTAATTATGTTTATATATGTGTATTGGTATAATAGTATAATTAAATTCACACCAATAGATTGGGTTTAAGTTTATTAGCTTCTTCAAAATATTTTGTTCTACAAATCTACATAACGTATATAGTAATATATCTATATGAAATTAAAAGAAATAAATTGTTACATATAATGATATTTCAAGGAGTTATAGAGGAAAATGAAAAAAATGTTACTCCTAGTACAAGGAAAAAGAGAAAAAAATTTGTATTGGTTGTATACAAAATAAAATGTATTATTTTTATCTTTCTATAAGGTTATATTGTGCTGTGTAGAAAATAATCATAAAGAAATCAAACTCATCAACCAGCATATATAGAAATGACATTTTCATTATAAAGACAATTGTTATCCAAGATAGAACTGCAATGATTCGCTAAAAATGCCCACATCTCATTGGCTGATTCTGTTAATTTTGCAACACTTAAATAATCATACTAAGGCGTTATAAAGTTTTGCAGTTCAAAGTTATTATTTAAATGTTACACAAAGCACCAACTGAATGGTCACTTTGAATATCGAAAACGTTTAAAATTTACTCGTCATATTTTTTTGGATATAATTATTTTTGGATTTAATATTTATGTGTGAAATCAATGGCCTTAACGTCGCGTTCTTGATTGCTCTTTCTGATCATCTAAACACCGTCCAATTTATATATAAAGACGAGATTTTTCATTTTGAAACCGTCTTGAAAATATTGTCCGCAGTGTGGAAAAATGGTGAACGGTGCCGTGATGATAGAATATAACAAGTCATGCGACATAATAGAAGATATTTTGCTAAAACTAAGTACTTCCCGATCTCGTGTAAATAATACAACATACATAGCGTTGGCACTCTCACTCATCGCTCTCTTCACAAATATGTTCTGTATGATTGTGTTCTTGAATCAAAGACGTAAGTCAATAATGAGGACTAATCTGCTTTTGTTATCCTTCACCGAGGTATGCTTTCATACCTGTTTGTCAGTGGATTATATATTTTTCTGCTATATCAATGCAGAGCAAGAGTACAGGCCATATGAAATGGCGTCACCACTACGTTATGTTTTTTATGCACTTGCGCTTTTTGGTTCAGATTTAAGTTTATGCACGCGGAATTGGTGTAATGTGCTCATCACTTCAGCACGTGCCGAGGTTGTTGTTTTTCCCTTTGGAACAACAAAGTTGTTCACTCGAGCAAAAATTATTCCCTATTATGTGTACATTCTAATCTGTTCTGCCGGCATTTCGCTGGTTCGGACATTCTATGACAAGCTAACATTGTGCCCACTTAATTCGACAATTGTACGACAACTAATTCAGCCGGGATATTTAAATCGGAGCCGACAGTTTTACTCAGATCTTCAGAAATTTGACCAGATAACAGGATGGACCGGTCAACACATTACAGAAGACGGTTTCGATGACTCCGCCAGTTTAAACAAAACCTATACTTGGGGTGTGATAACGCAGGTTATTCCTGTTTGGTATGACAAGTATTGCTTTTTTGTATTTCAAACACTAATACCTCTAGTGTTGGTCATAACACTTTCTTTTATTATTGTTAGCTACATTGCACCGTGCCGTAAGCAACAAGTTGTTTCCGCTAATCTAGTTAGGAGACAACGTCAAATAAAAGCAACAAAAACTATTCTCCTTTTAGCCAGTATATTTTCGGTGTTTCAACTGCCAAATCTGATAATGGTCTTCTTACAAAATCACACAAATCTCTTGGAAGGAAGTGGTCCGTCCAGTATGATACACCGATGGATAACTATAGCTGATCTCTTACTGACATGCGATTCCATGTGCAACATTCTAATCTATATGCAGGGTCTACCTGGATTTTGGCATCAGTTTCGCCAGGTATTTTGTGGTTGCTGTGAATGCTGTACCAGGCATTCTTCGTACTCTTCCCGATCAGTCGGGAACAGCAGCATTGCTAGTAGACAACATTCGCGCAAGTCACGTTGGTCACTGTTTGACCATCACAACAGTTTTCAAAAGTCGATGCCAGTGTACGGCTATTTAGCGCAGGATCTTTGTCGTAGTTCGGCAAAATTTTTGCCAATCTTCAATGACGAAAGTCCGTATGCCATCTCCACAAATGACGCGGATAGCCTTCAGTTAGCCAATAAAAAGAAAGCTGCGAAACCTGGTACCAAAACTGCGCACAATCGTCGTATTGGTGCTTGTTTCCATACCAGACGCCTGGAGAATAACGTGGTGAATGTGGACGAGTGCGGAAACGAGTTAAAAAGAACTGAGTGTGACAAGAAAGTCGGGAAAAGTGATGAGAATATTTATAGTGAAGAACGCGGACATGTAAAAGTTCCGAGCCATCGCAGACGTATGCAATTTAAGACTTCCTCCAGCTTAAACGGACATTGTGATGGTATCTACTTTCAGAAATGCCTATCTCGAGAAAGAAATAAGTCAATAACCTTTATAAACTGCGATACAAATCAAATCGTATCGACTTTTGAAGAATTAAGTAAAGGCGGAGATTTCATGCACCTGGCATGTGGTTTGCCTAAGGAAATAACTTTAATGTCGAGTCAAACTGCTCAGGAAAGAATTTGCGAATGCGGTTGCAGTTTAAATACCTCCTCATGCAATAATAGATTTTTTGAAAGGAGTAATGCTAAAGATGCACAATTCGATATTGGCAAATCTCAGTGTATTCAGAGTGACAGAAGAGGTAACCTTCATTCTGACCAGATAAATAGCCCAACAATAAAAGAATGCTCATCAATAGGTGAAAACAGTCCTTCACAGTTAAAATCGTCCGTGGACATGACGAATAGAACGTCAACTTCTATTACCGATAGGTGCAAAGATACAACTAAATTACAACAAAATGTCAGACAAGCAATCAATTTAAATCAATCTCATATTTTTGGACAGTCGGGGCCTATCAAAGGTAACTATCAAGGTTCTACAAAAATAAAAAATAAAAAATCCAATTCAATTCCCGGTATAGAAATGCCTGATTCAAACAATGATCCTTCCCAAATGATTTTGGAAACCAATTGTCTTTCTAACGCAAAATTGGTGTATGACCTATCGAAAAAAGAAATAATTCATAGTCCAATGTGTCTAGTTTAATAATTTGGTCAAATTTTTTTCTGATTTATTATGATATTATTCAATCTTATCGTATCAAGTTTTCCGAAAATTCACTCCTATTCTATGTAAAATTTAACTTACTTGTACTAATTTTTATACTTATAATTGTTACTTGTTTTTTGTATAGATTTCTATATAAAGTAAAAAATTTTCATGAAATTGTCTAAATTAACAATTAAAATCTTGAAGGCATATAATGGACGTAATAAAATAGAGATAAAATTTTTAAACGGCGTTATGTTCTAGAATAATAAATTTGTATGTGGGAGAATTATGGCATTTTTCTTATATATGTTTGTGTTTTGCAAGTTAAGTTGAATTCAATACGGTAATAAATAAAATTTGAGCACAGCAAATAAATTCATATATGAAAAATGGCTGTGTTCCGATTTGCCGTTATTAAGTTAAAGAAGAGTTTCATATGAACAGCAAATTTGGTTAAGGTTCATGTTAAACTACGAAGGCAAATTAAATCTATTAAATGCCAATTTTATTAGAAGAATCGGAAGTTAAAATTAATAACACAAATATATATCTTAATTGGCGAAGGAAAAAAACAATAGAATAAATATATTAAATGTGAAATCATAACGTGAACTTTTATAATAGGCTAATTCATTCACAATTCGTCATTTTTACCAAAGAGCTTTTAGTATGCGCAACTTTCAAATTTCGACTTAAGTGTTCATCTAAAAGACAATTAATATAAAACTGTAAACGTAATGTTTTTCGCAAAATCTCGTCTAGATTAAAAGTTATATATTCAGTTTATAAGAGAAAATTCGGCTTTGTTTAAATTCCAAAAAAAACACGAATCAAAATTAAAAACAAAACAATTATTTATATTCACTTCATGCACGCGTAAGCTTTGCATTTATAACTTCAGCGAAGAAGAGTATGTTTAAAATTAAAAACAACTTTTACATGAACTGAAACTAAATTATTAAATTATTTGTGCGTGTTTTGGTATATGTATATGTATACTCAGATTTGCTTCGTCCTTTTTTGCCAAATACTGTTTATATTTGATACGTAATGATCCACTTTGGTTTATTTGATTTATCAATTGAAATATTATCTGTCTACACACAGTTTTTTATGCTTGTTTTATATAAAATTGCTTGTATAATAAATTAAGGCTCAAATTAACAATGGGTTGGTCCTACGTTCTGGAGAATTAAAAATATACAATTATGTATTAGGTAATGCCTACCTAGCATCAAATTCGCTCAAATAGGTCCGGATGAATATGCCAAAGTCAAAAGGTGCGAAAAATATCAGTTCATTTACAAACGTGTTTCATCATTACAGGAATCTCTGCAATGGAAGCCAGTAGAAGGCCCCATACCTACTAATTATTTGGTCAACAAAAGTGGGACAGGTGGACGGTAAAATATCATATACGAATGTGTATTAATGTAATAATGGCGTTAATTTCGTATAAAGACATCTAAAATGCGATTTAAGAACCAACTCATGGCGTATGAAATATACCGAGCATGTAAATGGGTACAGACACAATAAGTTGAGGGATAGACTTGGCTTTGCCAAACGTGAGAATAACAACAGTTGTTGTTATTCTCACGTTTGGCAGTTATCACACTGAGCAATAATCATGACATCATTCAATTCAATATATAATAGTTTTATACTTTACATGCAATTGTCTATTATATATATATATATATATATATCACTCTGTAAATTTTGTTTCAAATATATACCAAAGCAGCGTGAAAATAAGGTATGACGTTAGTCACATATGTGTTATGCGATAATTGGTGTCTTTTCATTAGTAGCCTATACTCGGCAAAACATCTACTATATAATTTGTAAAGTAAGGCGAGGCAATTTCAGTAGAATCTCGTAAACGAATGTGTATTCAATAAGTAATGAAATGCAAAATATAACAACACAATGCATTTCGAGATAGGTTACATTTTTCGAATATTGAGAATTACAACCACTTTTGATCGACTATTACGCCAGAAAATCCGGCCCAGATCGACATTAGCTATTGCATTTCGCAGTAATCATGACACTACCTCTTGAGTACAAAATCGCATTGCCCAAATATTTAATGATATAGGACGTAGTTCCGGCTTCGACTAATTTGTCGCCGCATGCACTAATGCTAGCATACCATTGGCTCATGCTGGCATTGATATTGGTCCTTTCTGTAATAATTTGTCACTGTGTGCACAAAGCATAAAACACAAATCGACCAGTCCGTTTAAATTATTCATGCTCATAAATGGCCGAGCTAAATGTTATACAACGCATTAAAATATGTTTACATTCTAAATGTTATACAACGCATTAAAATATGTTTACATTTATTAGTACGCAGATTTAGTCAACAACGGAGATTTTATAATCTAAATATATCAGTTCAATAAATTTGAAACTAAATTTTTGTATAAGTACGGGGTCGGTCTAGTTGTAAATGTAAACATTTGCTTTCTAGTGCCGCAAATAACTTGGTGCACTCTCAGCATATATATATATATAGTTATATATATATATATATATATATATATATAAGAAGAAGTATATATATATATAAGCATATATATATATATATATATATGAGGAAATTAAAACTCGTAATCCATTTTCTTACTTTTAAAAAGGGTGAAACTTTGTAAAGATATATATACAATAATAAGTACAACCTATTTGTTTTTCATATATTCTATTCCTTATTTATTTGATATAAAAATATTTGGTTTTGAAGGATTTTTTGAGCAGTACGAGCTTTATATATTGATTCTCCGCGAGTTGCTTTCGCGGGTTTTTGCTTTGCGCAATCAGTTTCGCAAAGAACCGATTTAATCCCATTACCAAGTACGCATCGATATGATCTTCGGTTTGGTTGGGTGCGGATTCCTCCTTTTCTTCCGAAAGCTTCAACGTCGTTCATTTTAACCGCTGGAAATGAGGTACCTCAAAAAATTTTGTCGATTGAATTAGTAATGTTTTACGAAGAATCACGCAATATGCAAAAAATTACAGTAATTTGCATAACAAATAGCTAAGAATATTATAAATGCAGAGATTATTATAAAAAGTAAAGTTAATTTAATCAAAACTAAAATATATTATAATGGAACTTTTGTCAATTAGCTGAAATATTAATTAATAGGTATGGCAATAGGCGTAAGTATTAAAGTATAAGCGTGTTTTATGAATTTATTTAAAAAAATTGATTCAAAGTTAAAATAAATTAATAAATGTATCTATTAACTAAGAGCTGCATATTATTTAACCATATGTTAATGAGTTTTGTTGCTAACCACCACGCGTTACTTTAATGTTCATTATTTCGTTAGATAATATTCATAATTTTCTTGTCTGAATATTTATTTTGATACTGGTGTATTGTTGTTACTTTCTCGCTCCCTAAACATTGAGATTTCTCTTAAATACATAATGTTACATGGCAAGTACTTGAAAAATTATCCTGATTCCTACGAAAGGTAAATTAATGTTCAGTCATTGTAGTTTCACTTGAATGGTTGTAAAATTGTACGTAGCTATATTTAACTGATTAATCTTTAGTAGTAGACACAAATATGCACTTAAACGATACATGCATATACATCGAAATGACAGTAGATTTAAAGAGCTTTGCCAGTCATGTGTATTCATTATGTATTCCAAACGAACCTATACATTTGCTTTGTTAGTTTAATTTATATTATATGACAAGCTGTGCTCTAAAAATCGTATCCGATAATGGGCGCAGAAAATTTGGTGTTTCAGAAAAGAATCGTCAGCAATCACCTGAAATTCTAAAAAACTTTCATGTAAATATTCAATGTCCTGTACAGCACAATAATATTTTTTAAGCTTAAATAAATGTCAATAAAAATTCAAAATATGCTTATTATATATATATATATATATATATATATATATATATGTATATATATTGTTTCACAGTTTTGTTACCATATTCTGTTATTATGTAATTGCTAAGGTCGCAGCTGCTTTATTAGCACTAAACGGACGACGTCACAGTAGTTAGTATTTTTTCGTCATTATCAGCATCAAATAATTTCTTCTTCTAAAAAAGTTATAATTTTTTAATGTCTTTCAGTATCACGTGAGGCTACCTGAACAGTTTGATAGACTGTGTATTTTAAAGTAGCAATTTTTCGGCAGTTAGTAATTTGTCAAATTTAATGCCGTGAACTCCTAATTACAATTTTTTCGCAACTTACATGTAAGTAAAATTTTTGGAAACCACAAGCCGACTAAATTAAAAGCAGAGTGTGTATTGTACAATTTTTCTTGGACATTTATAAGATCACTCTCAATATTATTCCTTTATGTGGGGCATGGTGAATTTGTTGTATTTTGATCAGTTATTAACTTAGTAAAATTCGTTTATTCCGAATATATTTGCACTACTTTCAAAGCCCCACTTGCCATATTTGCACCGATTGTACTTTAGCGCAAACTGAAAAATATTCAGAAAATCATTTTCGATTTTTTGGTGTCAAATATTACTTGACAGTGCGGTTATGGGAAAATATTTGCCTAGCCAACTCAATGAATATAAGTCGTTGTAAATATAGAAAATACAAAGGTAATTATCTGAGCTTATAAAATGCCAACGTGTACCAAATTGGGCAATATTATATCCACTTAAGTGCGCTAATTCTTTTATCCAAATTAAATCAGCCTGTAGAATAAAATTTACATATAATTCAATCTTAATAAGGCTGATTTCCATGACTTACATGTTCATTTTCAATGCTAATAATTGTGAAGACTCACAAACATTATTACACTTATTGATTGTTCTGAAATTATGTTCAAACAAAAGGGTTTGCTCACATAATGCATTCTACACTAGCGAAAATATTAAAACATATAATTGTCACTATTGGTTGATAAATGGCTGATTTAGTCTCTCACAGGGTTCACGTAATTAACCTGAAAAAACGCCAATGCAATAGGTATTTGACAAGAGAATGAACATATTTTAAACGGTCTTAAATTATTTTTAGTTCGCGACTGAAAACCAAGAGCGAGAGATGGCTAGGACTTGCGGTCGATTCAAATATTTAATATTTAAATACACAAAAAATTTATTTACCTATATGAGTTTTAAAAATACAATTAAAATTAAATAGTATCACTTTAGTTCTCTTTTGTTAGAGATATTTACTGGTGATATGGATCAAAACAGAAATTAAGTTCGGATGGAAATACAATCCACATTTTGAAAGGTTACACAAAACAGGTATTGCTCCAAAATCATGGGAAAAGGAAGCGTAACTCTACGGATTTCATATGAAACCCGGAACGTCTCGTAGTAACGCGAGTGCACGAAAAATAGATTTTGCTTGCGAAGACTTGGATAATATCGATTAATTAAAATCGCTTCCAAATAGGAATGCATATCAACAAATCCAAATTTTATAAAAACCTACAGGCGCTTTGTTGACATTTCGCAAATTTTGAAAGTCAAAGCATGACTTATTATAGGCGTACGTTCAGCACCAGTCTCATTTTGCACTAATCAAGTTGGTATGTGCTCCAACAAACGTGAATTAAATCTTCCACTTCATCTGCCTACATATGATATTTTATCGTAAAAAGTTACATTATAAATAACGTTAGTTGAAGATTGCAGTCGAATTTAATCTTTCACACTAGGTAGAGAAATTTTGATGATAGATTTTACTATAACCAGGTGAGTTACAAAATATGCACAAGCCAAAGCAGAAGGCAATCTATCTCTCATGTGCTTCATTGCCTCTTAACCTATTTTATTGCTAATGAATACACAGGATTCTTACAACAGTAAAATTAAAATAACGGGATCTGTTATGTCATTAAGTTTCGACCTAACTATAAGCTGTGGTGTGTAACCGATAACGATAAGAGTTATAGGTATATGATCAAACTCAGTCTGCAAACAACCTGGCCATTAAATGCACAATTTCCTTTTGCACTGGACCTTATCTAAGCCTATTTTCCATTTAAATGAAAAGTAGCATTTAAAATGCAAATTAAACGCTATACAATTTTTTCTATGCAAAACGGATTTGCGCAATGTGCCGTCAGATCTACGTTTAAGCAACACATGACCAAAAGCTAAATTATCCTCCTACACGTTTTCAATTTTAAATCTAATATAAAGTAATTTTCCGGCATGAAAACAACTATCAAAGACCAAAAATTTGCTATCTGCATAACGTTTGTATAATTTCACTTAACTTAATTAATCAAATTTATTTCTTTACCAATGAACTAAATATCCATTACTAGACCACTACTCTGTCTGTATAGTTTTCTATAAAAAACGAATTGAATATCTAAGCAACATAATTAAAATTTCTTTTCCATATGTGTTTCAGACAGTTTTAAAGTAGGGTAATGACATCCAAGCATAATAATTTCCATTAAATTAACATTAGTAGATAAGAATCAAATATCAAATGAACACATCCAATTATTTTTAATGTGCAATATGTATTCTTATTCAGCAAAATCATTGCATACTTTCAGATTGAACACACAAATACGCAACTTCTCACCGGCTTTAATAGGTAGGCCAATCTTTTCGCCGATCCATGCGTTAGCGTAATTGAAATTGAAAAATTGTACTCAAGGGAACGTCATGCTTTTGCATCCACTCGTAGTATTCGTGTTTCGACGGCCTAAAGTTGTTCGTGTTAAGCATGTGAGATACACTCGTTCTGTGGATAATAGGGTATGTTTGTCGAAATAATTTTCTCGGTCTTCTACGTTGAATCGCGCATAAAATAAATTTCAAATGGTGGAACATTATTCAAACATTCGACTTGAAAAAAAGTAATAATCACGAGTCATAGTAACCAAGTCAAAACCTTTGTCAGTTGAATGAATAAAACAATTGTGGTCTTTGATTTCTTATCCTAACGCAGAAATGTGCGGTTTACTTAATGGCGATTTTATTGACTGTGACCAATTTTGATATTAGTGGCAAAATTCGACATGCTTTACGTTAAACCACCGTATGATCTTTTTGCCAGGAATGCAAAACTTTTTCCATAAACGAGAGCATCAATTTGTTATAAGCTCAGTTTCTTCTTTGATAAATTATTAAAAACGTGTTCAGATTGAAAAGTTTGTTATGAAGTCAATGCTTCTGCTTTTCAAATGTTGCTTGATGATTATTATAAACTGCTCTCTTACAAAAGTTTGGAAACTTGATTTTCAAAAGAGAGACGATGCATCTGATTGATTTTCCAACAGTGCCCGGAAGTGATTTACTTTTTTCATCACACACATTTCCAAGTGATGAAGGTTTCTTTAGTTATGGTTTCAGCATAAATTGTTTAATTTTTTGTCAAAAGAAATCGTGGATTGTAGAGTTATCCAATATTGTCTTAAAAAAACGCCTGATTCCACTTCTTTCGCCAATTTAAACCTTAATTTCACAATTGTATCACATTAAACAACGCTGCTTGTATTATAGATATTCTTAAAAAACACAAAAAAATTATAACCCGATTTGAAAAAAACAAATTTTTTGCATACTAGCATTGCTATTAAGCCCTCCAAGCTCCAAGCGAATCAACGTAAATTTGCTTTTTCTCTTTTTTTATCATTTTACACTAAAAGATATTCCATTGTGCATTTTAACTGTAGACTGTTCTTCTATTTATTTTCTTTTATTCATACCTAAAGTAAAATCATTTGACGAGTTGGAGTGAAGGCTCTACTATGTAATTTTATTTTAATTTGTAAATTCATATGGGGAAATATATGTTTCTATACATGAAGAATAGATATTCAAATGCTGAAAAAACGTTATCTTTAAACCTTCCTAATTATTAAGCATTGGATATTTGCAAACATTTTTGTCATTGGAAGTTGTCAGATGTGAAGGAACTGATGACCAGATAATTTTTTTAATATTATTAAACTTCGATAAGTATAATAACTGTAGCAACGGATGTCAGTAAATAAGATAACTTTTCCACTTTAACAAAATCTGTCTGTAAAATAAGTTGGTTAAATCAATGTTGCGAACGTAATATAAACGCCAGTCTCATTTTACTTAAATAATTAACGGTATTTACTAAGTACAGTATAGTTTAGCATAGGATTTCTAGACCCACAACCTGGAGCTATTTACGCGGTAACATTCTGGAGAGTACATTAGGAGATCGTATGTACAAAAAAGGTCTGCTGTATAAATTAATTAACAAAAGTCATTAAAATATTCAGCAAATCCTTGTTATGACAAGTAAAAATTCTAATAATGAAGATTACTTAAATTGGTGTTTAAGTTATCCAAAAACGGCCTTGTTATATCGTACGAAGCGCGTCGTAGAAATTCAGTTTCAATTTCCACATCATGAATTTACCAATCAATTATATTTTCACAGGCCAGTGTCAACATAGTATTTATCAAACCTTTCTCCAAATTATTTAGCATTTAATGGATATTCAATCGCAAGCGCAGATTTACATTAGTCATCTTAATGCAAATCCGCCTAAGTTTTCAGGAAAACTAAAAAAAATCATTATTTGTTCAAAATAATCACTATTTTTCAATATGAAAATAAACATTGAAAACACGAATAAAAATTTAATTACCGAGTTTTAGATTTAACATGGAAATACTCGATAAGTGCACGTGATATTGCATTAAATACGTGTATGTAAAATAAATTAAAGATCAAGCGACACCAATTGTCGTAATATTAAAAATAACAGCTGCTTGATGCTGAAAATATCACCAAATAATCTTTATCAGTTTTTTGCTTGTTGCGCAATATATCAAATGTTTCTTTTCTATTATAGTCCAATTATTCACTTCTCCTAATTTTATCTTGACCACCAACTATGTACTTCAGTAAAATATTAATACAAAAACTGGAAGAACGTTTATATCATGAGTTTTCTGCAAATTTGAAAAATAGATTGGATATATTTTTTAAATATAAAACTGTATAAGTTCTGAATTTTGCTTTCTTGATTTCTATTAATTTGTAGAAAATTATTTAAAATATCAGATTTTTAAAATTTTACTACGTTAATATTATAATATTCCTCAATAGGAAAGACATTACCTGCGACACACAGAATTTAAATGAACTGGAAAACCCATCTACAAATTTGGCACAATTCAGCGTCCTTTTAGGAAAAAATATTAATTTATCGCCAATCATAATAATATTTGCAGCACCTAACGCAGCACTTATAATTCAATGAACTAGGTAACATTACCTGATTTTTTATGCTTAATATGGGATTGTCCCTTATTCCTAATTTTCACGGATATATTTCTGATACAATTCTAGCTAGTCTTCATCATCATAAATATTGACAGCATAATAAGCTTTTCAACTTCTTCTTTATGATTAAGTATAACTGTGAACTGTTATATGATACCTGGAATGGTATCTGACATAAACCCACTGAAAGTGGAACTGGGTACAATCCTGTGTTATTCATCACACAATTCACGTAATTATCGACTATTAAGAATCACAGCGATTTATTTCTTTTTAACGTATTAACAGGGCGATATAAGTGAGAGCTATTTCTGCATTGTCTTTAATGAAACTAATTATTTGCTTAAAAATGTTTATATATATAATACAAAACCACTTACCACACTCGGCTGCGTCAAACACAATGACTGGACCATCAATTTAAGATTACAAGACGCAATTAGTAAATTGCACGCTATGGCAATCCTTAGCTCATGTATCTTTAGAAATAAAAAAAGTCAGATTTGTTTGCCAATTTATATATTTTCAAAAGTAGCTTTTACCGCAATTTCGTATCCAATTTGTAAACTCGGGAATTTTAGCAAAGGTAACACTGATTGTGTTGCAAGACATCATTCCGATTAGATAGCCACTGCAATGTAGATATTTCCTAACCAAGTTGAAAGATATCTACGTGCAGGATAATAGTTGTCCAAATTAAACTAAGCGAGCATGAAATGCTCACATAATCACATCAAAATAAAGAACGAAGATTCGCTAAAATGTTAGCGCAACCACAGCCAAAAATATCCATCTGTCCAGCCAGAAGCACAGTGTTAATAACACATTCTCTTTGAGTTAATTGAAAGCTTATCAAAGTTTTAATTTTTATTGCTCTTTAGCTTTCTTTGAAAAGTGTGGTATGAATGGTAACTAATCAAAGTAATATCGTAAAATGAATAATATGCAAAAGTGAAGCTTATCTAGTAGAGACGGTTTTATAAACAACTCAAAAATCTACATAATGACCTAACTCACTTGGGAAAATACAACAAACGTAAAAAATATTATTTTAAGCAATAAATAATGTAGTAAATTCACAAAGGCGAATCATTTAGCAAGGGAGAAAAAGAACAGATTAACTGAAACGGACGTTATAATATATAGAATGAATAAAATAATATCACAACCGAAATTTGTCAAAGCAATATATAAGTCAGATGACAGAATGACAGTATAAATAAAACTTACAAAACATTTTATAAAAGAACAATTGCAGTGGAATTCTAAGCAAGTGTTCTCGACTACAGTCTGCTATTCATAATAAAAACCACATATTTGAATTAATTATTACTTACGTTTCTTATAACCTATACTTTCTTACGATAGATAATGCTTCATAAAACAGTAGGCATACAAAATTGTTGGCTGTTTATGTTACTTCTAAATTTATGTCGTTAAATTATCTTATTAACCTGGTATTTGCACTGCAATCAAATAACATAATGCGTCTACATCTCTCAACCTTTAATTTGACAGCTAATTTTCTGTGGGGTTCTAGCAAGTTATGGTCAACGAATTTGCCCATATTTGCAAGTTTGTCTCTTGCCTTGTCTTTGCAATATTAGTTGCATGGGCTTGCCTAAATAAATTAGATTCAAATCTTTGGGTTTAGAGGTATTTGCCGATTTAAGTCTTTTCCTGCATACTACTGCTGCTTGTTCTAACATTGTTTCAATTAAATATTTAATTACAAATATTCTCACTGTTCTGTGAAATTTGAAATACAATTTATGCATAATTAATACGCTGTTTCATAGCTTCCATAATCAGTATTTAAATCGATTTTGTTTATGACATCTTACATTATATTTTCTATCAATATTATCATATAATAGTCTGTAGGGAATATCTGCTTCAATATTTAGTTTTTCATTTCCTAATGTTTAACGGAAAGTGTTAGGTGTTCTTTTTCTCATAGGTATAAATCGAACAACATTTATTTACAATCGCTGAATGAAATAGACAATATGATGGTTACAGGTGTAAGTATCTTTCCAGTAAATTATTCCCTACTTTAAACTCGTTGTGTCATATTTATATCAATTATCGTAGACACATAAAATGTTTATTATTAAAATGTGCATCGCAGGTCAATAAATTGGTAAAGTAAATTAAGATATTTTTCAGTTTCTTATCACTAGCAAGTCCTTAGGAGACCTTAAAAACAAGTTTTATTTGAGAGGTCACTTTTCTAATAGATTTTTTTATTGACAACACATGATTATTTTAGGAGGATAATAGACAGCATTAGCCATACTGCGTCAATTCTAACTTTTTATTATTTTACTTTCTGGACAGAATTTAATTCGAGGAAATAAATGTCATTTGAATACTTAACAGTCTTTCATGCATCATTGCTGTTCGTGTAGTTCATTGCGCATTAGTTGCAAAAATATTCTAGAAAAGACGACATTGAACTTAAAGTTGATTTTAGCTTTCCCAGTTGATATTTGAGAAGTTACAAAATAAAATATACTAGTTAATTGAAAACAAATTTTAGTTAAAATATAAAAATTTATGATTTACAATTCGTTGATACACCATTGGTAAGAAATAGTCAAATATTAGCATTACATTTAAATTTGTACCGTCCTTTTATTCCACATTCTTTGACCAAATATATAGTGGTTAAAGGGCGTAATAGCGGCTCCTACTGATGAGTCGCCAGTAAGCACGAAACGAATGTGCATGAGATTATACTTTCCGTTCATGCTGCCTATGGTTTAACCTTCTGGTCACAACTGAACTAATTTGTTACTAGGTTCGCAAAACCTAATACATACTTGCATATTAGCATTACATATTTGTAAAATCCCACACAAATGGAATGAAAGTAAGTTATCGAAAACGTATTAAATTCAACAGGTCGAAACATACAATTTGACGAATGAAACAAGTTAAATTCGAAAGTCATCGCAAATATGCCTCTAAGAAAATTAATAGAAAATACATTGAACGATATGTAAAAGAATTCTGATTAAAAGTGTGTTTGGTAAAGCGTTATAAATTCGGATGATTGTGATAGTTCTGGACTTCAAATTGGGAAAATAAAACATGTTGACTATATTGAACCACTATCCTAAGAGAATTTAAGACACCAAATACGAAAGTACAAATAGAGCACCTTAACACATGCAGACTGTACGATAGAGTTTGCAAAAATTAAAGAAAAGTCATATGCGATGAATTCTATTCGTGTCAAATAAAGGTAAAATGGGGGAACTTTATGAAGCATGGAAATATGGGCAAATTAAGGGAATACGCCAATCTTAGAGTACCGCGGATATATTTTTGCAAGGATAAGGAGACCTGTGCACGAATTTCCAACATGAAATGGTAGTAGAATCTCCAAATTAATTTATCAGAACAGAAAATGAACATGTTTTCTCAATATATAATTCAAAATAATTTTTGTTTAAAGACTTTCATTAGGATAAATCATAGGTAGTAATCAAAAAGATAATCGATGTCCCCCATGAAATTTATATTAGAAGCCGTAAGTGAATGCCTAAATTTTAGATCCTAATTTGCTTGTCTAGTACAGTTGATACGGAAGACTATACACGCTTTTCCATTATTAAATCTGGATAGTGTCGCCACGTAAAATAGAGAATAAATGGAAACAAAATTCACACCCGCCCCGAAACGCAGATAAACGAAACCTAACGAATTTGGGCTCAATATTTATTGAATCATAATCTTTGGTCAGATATCTTCATTAAGACGCATCGGCTGTAAAAATCAACAAGAATAAAAGGTTACTACCGTGAAACGGAAACTAGCAGCCAAGAGTAAATTTCTGGATTTTGTGTCCTTATTTCATTATCTAATACAGTAGATGGGGAAGTCTGTATACCATTTACAATATTAAATCACAACATAAACGCAAAGTTAATTAGAGAATCAATGTAAACAATATCACACACGCCACGAATCGCAGATAAAAGAAACATAAAGAATTTGGGCTCAATATTTATTGAATCCTAATCTTTGGTCAAATATATTCGTTTAGACGCATCGGCTGTAAAAATCAACAAGAATAAACGGTTACTACCGTGAAATGGATACTAGCAGCCGAAAGAAAATGTCTGGGTTTTGGATACATTATTTATATTCTATTCCATTATTTATTACACTTTGTTTACGTGTTGATAATGAAAGTTATCTTACCCAGATTATTTTATTATTTTGCTTATTTCGTCCTTAAAGTTACAATATATTTCACAGTATTATATCCCTTTCTATTGTTGACAATTATTTCCAAAATTAAGGCTTCTAATTTGTCTATTGTTTTAGTCAATTGTGTTTTCTTATTAATTAGATTGTCTATGAATGACTACTTATACATTTAAATGCACAAGGTTGAACTTTATATATATATATATATATATATATATATATATATATATATATAAACAATTAAGTATGTTGTAAGTATAAACTAAGACTTGCATTATGTAAAAAAGATGAATCATCCAGTAGCACGATGTCGTAACTGTTGAGAACTCTTATAGTACTATACAATATTTTCCACAGATTTAATCTTCAACCTGGGCATATTTGCTTGACAATTTGGGACTCTGTCCACCGCATTATCTCGGCATAATCTACATAATATTTTAAATCAACTAAAAACCGATTTTTCGTGTGTGTGAGAGCATGTAGGTTGCCTGATTAAGCTAAACAGGAAAAATGAAACTTCTCTCGTGGAAATGATTTAACCTTAATAGGTACTTTCCATGTAATTGCCGAATTCTTTGGACATAAATCTAACCAGGGAACGTTCGTTTCGTAGACTTGCCACTCATTCACTACAGAATCGGAGTAAAGATTTTAATACAATTTTTAGTTTTATCAAAAGGTTTATTTTTTAATCCATATTTCCTTCAAGTGGAACCATTTTGGCTTAGCTTTCAACTGAAGGTTCAAACTAGCTATCAACCTTTGTTAGTTCATAACCGAATTCTTGTTTACGGCAGATTTAATATTTGAAAACTGTAATGGTAAAGTGTTATTGGATGTATTATGACATTGTTAACTTAAAATTCAGTAGCATTGCAAACAATATTCATAAAATCAATTTATTAAATCCAGTCTACGAGCTGGATATAATCCTGAATCCATTTGTGTTTAACAAGGCCAACAAAATAGCATATCTATCCTCATTCACACGTACAGACGCGTTTCGTCCTTCGCTGATCATCATTAGAGTATGACGGCAAACTGACTAGCGAGGATCAAACCACAATGCATAGACATGGAAAGCAACTTAACTTCTGTCCACTCGCATACAATTCAACATTAACACCATATTCGCCCCCTTTAAGTCCCGCATCGGGTACCTTTTAGTAGTTCTTCCTGGTGTAATTCCAAACCCGTGCAAGCTTAGCAGTTTCTTGATGAGCGATTATTTGAAGAATTTCATTTGCTTCCATAAGAACATTGTACTTTATAATGATACATTTACACAAACAATTACTGCCATTCTCGTGCGTTGAACGGCGCTAATCGTAGAAATTCTATATTTCGTCAATCTCATAGTTTTTTCTTGCCTCGCCAGAAACATGTGCTTGTTGCTTGTTAAATTTCAGATGGGAATATTTTTGGCACATTTGTTGCTGATGCTAAATTTGGTTACGTATACACACATGGAATATATGTGTTGCTTCATTGAATTCGAAGCTAGTCAAAACCCCTATTGGGCTTACCAATTGTTTGATCATACAGTCATGTTACTAGCTGTTTGATATCCGGTCCTTGATATAACCAAAATGTGATTTTAGTGTTTGCGAAATGAGCATTAATCTAATGAATTCAGCTATAAATTACTAAAGCTATTCATAAAAAACTTTACTTTTATCTATACGATGTGTGTGTTTTTCTTCTTACATAATAAATGGTGATTTATTAATGTGTACAAAATGAGCATAATTTCAATTATTAAAAACGTGATTTAAAAATTCTTATTACGTATAACTTGGGGACGTGCAAGTTTTTGTAGTCTAATTTACTTAAAGCAGTAGGTACATACAGATGTTGTGTATACACGGTTTAAAATAATGTCGGAAACGTTTTTAAAAGCAAACCAATTAGTAAGTAAAGCCACCTCTCTTCAGTGCAATTTACGAGAAAAATGCGAAGAATGTGAACATTGAAAGGAAAACGCAGACACGAGGCACTCGACAAGGAAGACTTAGAAGCGTTCAAGAAGAAGTTATAGATGTTAATAACTATCAGGCGAGACAAAATATACAGCAGTTATTATTATAACCAAGGTTGCGATCTTGATATAAGCACCTTACCCATTAATTACTTACATATGTCAGTATAAACTACGTAATGTATAAGGTAGAAAAGGCAATTCCTCCAATAGACCGGTTTCGTCCCTATTGGGAACTCATCATGTATTGGCCATAATTTGCTGCGGACATGGCTTGAACCTGGGTACGTCTGCTTCGGAATCCGGTGCTCTAACCACCGAGACACCCTGCTGCACTGGCTATGTTTCCAATGGTAAACACTCTACATCACCCACTGTCTAGTAATTATACACATTCTCTAAGCTATTTTACAAATAAACAATAGAAGATTATTTCGAACAGGGACGATGCCAATAAAACAATGATATACCTGGATGCAACAGCTATTTTCTTGCATTCCATTAGAAAAGGCAACGGTGATCCACTACGGTTTAACAAACAAATTATATACCGATCATTCGGCTGCCTCGAAAAACACAGACGAGCTACTGGTGGTCTGCGTACACCACAATCAGATTCAATTTGATAGTGCCTTCTTTCTTCAATCCATCTAACGCACACAATGTCAAATTTACGTGCGCATCACTTATGTCGAATGAACTAACAAGCAGCTAATCAATAGAATCAATTAACTCGTGCCAGAAGCGTTGATTCCGCCGGGAGTGGGGCTTACGACATCTCAATTATTACTGATAATATAATCCGAAGAGGTCAACAAATGAGCACATATTTATCATGCAGCGGTATACTAAGATTTGTCAGGCCATTACCTGACACTTAACGAATGATGAAATGATTGGCATCTTATAAATGCATCAAAACAGCCTACGCATGTAGTCTATCTGATGCAA